>PVLA01004444.1:0-176416 GCA_004027455.1 Hydrochoerus hydrochaeris
AAAAAAAAAAAAAAAAAAAAAAAAAAAAAAAAAAAAAAAAAAAAAAAAAAAAAAAAAAAAAAAAAAAAAAAAAAAAAAAAAAAAAAAAAAAAAAAAAAAAAAAAAAAAAAAAAAAAAAAAAAAAAAAAAAAAAAAAAAAAAAAAAAAAAAAAAAAAAAAAAAAAAAAAAAAAAAAAAAAAAAAAAAAAAAAAAAAAAATATATATATATATATATATATATATATATATATATATATCAGAACCAAACCAAATCTATGAACAAATGGATTTAGTACATGCTGACAGTGTTCCATTCCACAAAATCAGAATATACATTCTACTGAGCTTCACATAGGATATTCACTAAAACAGACCATATATTAACTCACAGAACATGCTTAAGAAAATTAAAAGTAATTGAAAGTATTCCATGCATATTATACAATCACAGTGCAATAAAACTGGTAAATAAAAGCAAAAGAAACAAAACTTATATATAAACACCTGGAAATTAAATAAGATCTTCCTGAAGAAACAATGGGACACAGATAAAATTAAAAGAAGCATAAGAGTATTTTCAACTAAATGACGAATCCAATAAAACATACTGGAATGTATGAAGTACAATGAATGCAGTCCTAAGATGGAGATTTATAGCAGTAAATTTTCACATGAGGAAAACATAATGTGCTGAAATCAACAACCCAGTGTTGAACCTCAAACTTCTAGAAAAAGAACAAGTCAAACCCAAATCTTCAACAAGGGAGGAAATCATAAAGATGAAAACAAAACTTAATACAATCAAGAATAAGCCAATGAATCGGTGAATCAAAGAATCCTTAAAAGATTAAATAAAATTGATAAACCCTTATAAGAAAGAGGAAAGAACAGACTCAAATCCATACAATTAGGAATGCAAAGGATGAAATTGCAACAGATCCTGGGGAAATCCAGAAGATCATGAATACCTACTTTGATAACCTATACTTTAAGAAGATGGAGAACACAAGAAATAAATACATTCTTAGATACACATAGACTGCCAAAACTGAATCAGGAATATGTAAAAATTCTAAATAACCCAGTATCAGTCAATGTAATTGAAAGTATAATTAAAAACTTAGAAGAAAGCCCAGGTCCTTATGGATTCACTGCTGAATTCTAAAATAAATTTAAAGAACTAAGAGCACTAATGCTGAATCTCTTTAATGAAACTGAAAGGGAAACAATACTCCCAAAGTCATGGATAGAAGCAAGTACTGCCCTGATACAAAAATCTGAGAAGCATCCAGTCAAAAAAGAGAAGTACAGGCCAAACTCTCTAATGAACATAGATGCAAAAATCCTCAGTAAGATACTGGCAAAATGAAAGCAGCATATCATCAAAAATAAATAATAATACATCATGACTAGTAGAATTCAACAAAGGGATGGTTGGACACATGCAAATCAATAGATGTAATGCACCATATCAACAGAGACAAAATTCACATGATCATCTCAATAGATGAAGAGAAAGCATTTGACAAAGTCCAAAATCCATTAATGATAAAAATACTCCAGAAAATTAAAAAAATGGTTTATACAACAATCTGATAAAAAGCCATCTATGACAAGCCAACATTCTACATCCTACTGACTGGCCAAAATCTGACAATTTTCACTCTAAAATCATGAAAAAGATAAAGATGTCCAGTATCACCACTTTTATTTAATGTAGTTCTGGAAACATGAGCTAGAGCAATTAGAAAAAAGAAATACAAGAATATGCATAGGAAAGAAAGAAGTTAAATTATCATTAGTTGCAGATTACATTATACTCTACATAGAAGTCTCCAAAAGTACCACAAAAAGACATACATTTAATAACAGAATTCAGTAATGTAGCTGGAAAAAAAGTGAACACTCAAAAATCAACATTTCTGTATCCAAACAACAAATGCACTGAGAGAGAAATTAAGAAAACAACATCCTTCATAATAATATTGAAAAAAATATTTAGAAATCAATCTGATGAAGTTAAAGATATATACAATGAAAGCAACACTACTATGAAAAAGGAGACTGAAGTGGGTATCACAAAACAAAAAGATATCCCCCGCTCTTTCATAGGAAAAACCAACATAGTACAAATGGCCATATTCCCCAAATTATTGTACAGATTTAATGCAATCATAATCAAAATGCCACTAGCATAGATCATAGAACTAAAGAAAACAATCCTAAAATTCATTTGCAACAGGAAAGACTAAGAAGAGCAAAAACAAACCTATGCAACAAAGGCAAAGCAGGGAACAATCAGAGTCCCTAAACTGAATTATATTACAAAGCCACTGTGACAAAAACAGCATGATACAGACAACCCCCCCCACACACACACCATCTGATGAATGGAACAGAAGATCCAGAAACAACTCCAAACTCTGTCAGCTTATCTTTGACAAAGGATCCAAGCATGCTCACTGAAAGAAACATAACCTCTTTAATAAATAGTTTTGGAAAACTTGGCTTTCCACAGGCCAAAGACTAAAACTAGACCCACTGTATTACTATGCACTAAACTAATATCAAAATGGATTAAAGAGCTAAATATTAATACAGAAACACTAAACTTGCTGTAAGAAAGAATAACTGAAACACTGAAGATATAGCTGTAGCCAAAAATTTCATGAACAAAACCTATTCCCATTAGAAATACTACACAGAATCAAGTGGAATGTCATCATATTAAAAAGCTTTTGCACAGCAAAAGAAATTACCAACACAGTGAAAAGACAACCCACAGAGTGGAAAAATATTTTAGTCAGTGATCCCTCAAAAGACTACTATATAGAAATATATAGAACATATAAAGAATGGGAAAAGGTTAGACTGTAAGAGAAATTTTCTCTTATTAACAGTGCATGGTCTGCGCTGCTCCATGCTCTTGTCTCCTCCCAATATTCTGGGAATTGAGCCATTATAGTTAAAGCTGCCTAGGTTAAATTCAGACAAGGATAAAGCTGACTAGAAAACCTGGGTTGCAAGGTAGAAACAACCCCATCCGGTGTTTAAGGAATTTATGGAATGTACCTTCCCTGGGCATCTACTGCCCATATTAGGAAACACCCTCCGCCGCCAGACTCTAGACCACCCTATAGTCACAACCTCCAATGAATGTAGAAAGCCTTTAAACTAACCAATGCCTTCTGTTTCTGTAACCAGGCTTGGCAAAGCCCTGCCTTCCTTTGTCCTGTAGTTTTAAAAGCCATGCTCCAGCATGCCTCGTGGCTCTCTGTTCCTGCGTGTTCAGTGGGCCCCACGCATGCTTGGACAACAAATAAAACCCCTTGCATATTGCATGAGAGGACGTCTGTTGGCTTCTTCCTACACGCGGCGGGCGTCTCGAAACTCACAAGACTATTCCAAAATTATAGAGCCAATTCAAAATGGGCTTCTGAGATAAATACACAGTTCTCAGAGGAAGACCTTAAATATATGAAAAAATGTTCAACATCACAGGTCCTTTGAGAGATGCAAATTAAAACAATGCTGAGATTCCAACTCACTTGAGAAAAATGGCAATTTTTTTAAAAATCAACTAATAACAACTGCTGGGGAAAAGGACCCTCTCTCTACTGTTGGTAGGAGTGCAAACTTGTATACAAACCATAGAAATCGGTGTGGGTAGAAAACAATGATTCATCAAGAAGCAAGCCCTCCCTGCAAACCAGCACAATGCCTGGGCCAATGTCAGCAGGGGGACAGCCAGATCCTAGCCTTTTCTGGCACACAGGTCGGGAATGAGAAGAGCGAAACTCCCACCACCATCACCTGATCTGAAGAAATACAGGCTGCAATGAAAGCTATTGAAGTGAAATGCAATTTGATGTTTGTGGTGTTCTGGTGTTTCACTGACCTTGATGGTGTCTAGGGCCAATGGACTGATCATCTATTCAGAGGATCAGGGTACCCAGTGTGGCATCAAGGGGCGATCTCCTTCTGAAGGTGGTAGCAAGTGTTAATTCCCCATTATCTTGTTTTGAAGGCCTGAATCATTTTCATTATTTTCTTAGGTTGGGTTTTGTTCTGTTTTGTTTTGTTTGATTTTGTTATATTCGATTATATGAGCAACTACTTGAAAGACAGCAAGATATATTATCGTAGCCATTTTGGATTTACTATTATCTTGTTTTGAAGTCTTTTATTGTGTTCACTGCTTTGTTTTTATTCTATTCTGTTCTATTTCATTTTTGCCATGTCTGAAGATATCTGTAGCTATTTTGAAGACAACAAGAGGCATTATGGGGACTACTGTTGATTTTGCATTGTTTTGAAATCCTGTATCAGTTACACTGGCTTGCTTTGATTGGTTTTATTGTTTTATTTTCCTCAATTTTCTACTCTTTAAAATAAAAAAAAGGAATCCAAAAAACTAGATAAAACTAGGTCTAATTCTATCCTGTAATCCTTCTGTGATGTTTCTTTCTGGGCAAATTAAAAACATCATATCACAGCACATTTTGTAATAGCTTAATGTTAGAAACACCCAAAATGGTAATCAGAAAGAATGGATAAAAAGGTATGTTTTTTTATACAATGGATAACTACTCAGCCATCAAAAGATAAACATGAAACATTCCTAGGTAAATAGATGCACGTTGAGATCATATTCTTAAGTGAAATAAATGAGACACAAATGTATAAATATCACAATGTGTGTTTGATGTGCAACACTGAAAAGTTAAATAAGGACCAAAGTGAACAGATATACTGAAATGGGAAAAATTGTTCAAAAGAAAGGGGCAAAAGCAGGGGAAAGAAAAAAGAAGGGAGGAGAATAAATGACAAAAAGAAGAGAATGAGATGGAAAAAAACTTTGCAAATGAGGAGAGGAAGAATACTGTAAGGGAAGAGAGGAGATTGAACGGAAAAAAAAGAGGAAACAAGATACTTTATGAACAGGTATACATTCCCTAAGTTTAATGTGATCATTGTGTATATCTAAATTGTACCAATAAACAATAAAAATAGAAGGAATAAAGATAGGTGAGAAAGAATAAAAATTATCATTATTTGCAGGTGACATGATACTTTACAAAGAAAATTGCAGAGGACAACCAGGGTGACTCTCCTTGAAAGAAGAGCAATTATCTCCATTTTGGTTAAACCTGGCATCATTTCCATGTATTGATATGTAAAGAGCTGGCTAAGGACTCTTCTTTATCCCTTCAATTGGCTTTAAGCAATGAAAATCCAGCTAGCTGAGGTGCTGATGTGTAGTCTTTCAAGGAAGGTGACAGATCAGTGTTACCCTGCTCCCATAACTCCAAAAAAACATGTGTGAGCTGGTTGGGAGAGATAGCCATGTTCAGTCCAACAAGACAGAGCCTGCAGTTAAATACTATGATTTCTAAAAGCATAAAAGGTTACAGAACAGTGCTAAAGCACTGACGCCAAAACATTATATACTACTGCTAACTGTGTTATATAGATTACTCTTTCTGCATATCCTCTCTGCATATTTCAGTGATTTCAGGTCACCTATCTAGCCCAGTTCATAACACTC
The DNA here is from genome assembly GCA_004027455.1 of Hydrochoerus hydrochaeris. NCBI lineage: Eukaryota > Metazoa > Chordata > Mammalia > Rodentia > Hydrochaeridae > Hydrochoerus > Hydrochoerus hydrochaeris. Next base: position 5,529 of record PVLA01004444.1, read on the forward strand.
ATGTAATTTCTGCCATTCTCACACTCACTCATCCTTAGGCCACTCCCATCTTCACGAATGAATAAAACCTCTGGATTCAACCCTGGTGGAGGCCTTTGCTTTGGTTAACCATCACCCTAGCTAGACTTAGGAACCCCTTGGCTTTCCACACCTACAGATATGCTTTAGTGTCTTTATTCTCACAGTCGGTTGCACTGGAAGTGGTAGATTAGAATTAACTTGCTAAAATCCCAGTTACAAATACAAACTTCCTGGACCACGACGATGTCCAGGAATGGCCAAAAACTCCACCAAAAGTTTTAGATTTAATAACCAAATTCATTTGCATAACTTGATGCAAAGTCAACATTCAAAAATCAGTAACATTCTTATGGATAACAAACTCACTATAAGAAACTAGAGAAACAAGCACTTTCACAATAGCACTCACAAAAATGAAATATTTAGGACTCAACCTAACAAAGGAAGTAAAAGATCTCTACATTGAAAATCTACATTGAAAAAGGAGATTCAAGAGACCATTAGAAAATGGGAATATATTTTCCTTGCTCTTGGGTAGGAATCACCAACATGGCGAAAATAGCCATACTCACAATGTAGTTACATAGATTTAATACAATTCCATTCAAAAATACAATTAGCAAAGTCCACATAAATAGAAAAAACAAGTCTAAAATTCATGGAGTAACAGAAAAGACTTAGAATAACAAAAACAACTCTAGGCAACAAAGCCAAAGCAGGAGCCCTTACAATCCCTGACTTGAAATTAAACTAGAGTTGTTTTAGCACTCACCCTAGTCTTCCCATCTTCTCCTAGGGCATATCCTACACCCGCTGCCAGGGCACCTCACCTTGGGCCTCATGTGTCCATGAGGGGGCGAAACAGGGACCCCTAGCTTTTTTCTCAGTGGGATCCCAGAGGCACACTGTGCCAGAAAGGTCAAGGGGCTGGATTTGGAGGGACCCTGGTAGCTGAGCGGTCCCCGAGGCCTCTACTTAGCGCCTGAACAGCTCTAGGTCTGTCCGGTGCTGGCTGCGGGTCCACGTTGCCCAGGCCAAGGCCAGGCTGGGTCCCCTAAGCCGGGAGTGCCTTGCTCCATCCTGTGAAAGCACCCCGAGATCAAGCGCGGGGAAGCGGCGGCGCGCGCTGGGTAGCAAGCCAGGCGCCCGCGCTTCCCCTCGCAAGCAAACGCCTTGGCGGGGTCCTAGGGCCGCGGGGCCGCAGAAAGCTCGGGGAGGAGGAGGCCGCGCCAAGGGGCGCGGAGGCAGAGCAGGATGGAGCAGCCGCTCTGCCCTTAGCGGCCTGTGGCTAAAGAGCTTCGGCCCGAACCCGGAGGCGCCGCGCCCCCCGCATCGGTTCTGTCTCCTCAAACGCAGCTCCAGGCTACAGGCGTAGCCGAGGGCCCACGCGGGTGCCCCGGGTGCAGACCGCGGGCTCGAGCCTCTGTGCAGGGTCGGGGGCGCTAAGGGATCCCCGTGGAGGGAAGCATCCTCGTGGGCCGGGTTCCCACGGAGGAGCTGCCAACCATCCTGTCCCCAGCACAGGCAGGGCCAGACCCAGCGCTAACATCCCGACCTTCCCAAGCCTGAGGAACTGTGCTGAACAGCCAGCCCTTTTGAATTTTTACCTTTTCTTTTCCACCATTTTCCAAGAAGCCACCGCTGTCCATCAAGGCCGCCATAACTGCTGAGGCGTCCTCAGGCCTTGCCCCAATCAGGAAGACATCTACCCTGACCATAGTGGGCTTCAATTCCACCACAGCAGAGGAACTGAGTTTGGCCCAATCAATAGCCATAAAACAGAAGCTTTACATCTTCTAGCCCAATTGGGACAACTGTATTGACTGGCTTGGATTTGGACCAATCAGCACACAAATCTGGATGAAGTGTGACCAGTCTCCCATCTTCGGCAGCCATGTTAGATGGAGTGCACAGCCTGTGGGAGTGAACTGTCTGGACCTTACCTGGAAGAGGTCCTGGCCCAGGCACTGCTGGCTGTCCCTCCTCTCCGGTTGGAAGGCCAACAAGTTCCTACTAGGAATGTGTACAGAGAGCAGTTAAGTCCGTCGGGCACCTGGGACCTCTCTGACACACAGTGTCCCTGCTCAACTCCCCTAGTTGTATGGGCGCCCACAGGAGAAGGCCTGACCTCAGGAGATGACCCTGGCTTCTCAGGAACACCTGCGACCCCCGGCTTCAGCGGTACAGAGTTGCAGAGCCAGCTGCCTTGAGTCTACATGGGGCGCTTGTCTGACTGTGGTAAGTCAGGCTATGAGGGCAGAGTAGGGACCTGGTCTCGCAGGGGGAGGTCCTGCCCCTAGGCCTTCCTGGAGCAGCGCCCCTGTACCCCTGCTGCACTAAACTTGAGCAGGGCCCTCCCGGGGCCCAGGGATTGCGGAGCTCAGTAAACACAAGCCTGTGCTCCCAGGGACCTGGAGCCTGACCTGTGCTGTGGAGCCTGCCCGCATGCGCCTCCGTGTCCCCCAGCACCGGGCCTGCCTTCCTCAGAGCAGCTGCCAGGGCTCTGCTCTGCCCAGCTCCTCAGCGCAGGAGCCCATTGAATCTGGAGACCTGTGGGATGAAGAAGGGTGGAACTTCCCTAGGAATGCTCTTTCTCTTTCTGCCTCTGGGCCCAGCAGCCAGACCTCTAGGTAGGACTGCTATACACATGCATACTGCAAGGCCCCTGACTCCAGCACCTGTGTGCACCTTGACCTGGGCCCTGTCCTTGCCAGGCCTTGCTGATCCCACTGAAGCTAGATGTCCCTCCCTACCTCCCTGATGTCCATCTCAGCCCCTGGGTTGGTGAGCCAGCCTGTCTTGCCAGACTGGAAGCACTGTCTTTACCCAAGATGGTATTTATTATGGCTTGTGTCTGGTTGTCTCTCCAAAGCCTCATAGGATCATAGGTGAGGCTTCTTCAGAGGTGACCAGATCTAGCATATGTGTCGCTGGGATTGACCCCGGTACAATGCTAGGCTGAAGGGTTCTAGGATTAAGCGTATGAGTGCTACCTGCCCTATGTAACCTCAGTAAGATAAAGAGTAGAAAGATGCTCTAAGGTCCCTTGTTGCTTTGCTACCTTCTATCCCACCGTGCACTTTTTTTCCTCCATGATGCTAAAACATATGGGCCTCTTCCTCACTCTCCACCACTTGTGCATCTTGGGTCTGTCATGAAGTCAGGGCTTACTTGTAGCTGCCCATGGCTTCTCACTGTGTGGGTCTCTCTCCATTCTTCACGATGACCACATGTCAGTCTCACCACTTGTCAGTCTCATGACACGTGGTGGTTTTCCTACAGTCTTGAGGTCAGATTTCTAATTGGGTTCTCAGGCCAGTCCCTTATTTCTCCTCTTTCAGCAGCTTGAGGAGCCCATACCTTCCTTGGCTGGTGGCTCTTCCCTGCATGCCCTAAGCCATCAACACAGTATCTTTCTTGCTTTCTGACCTCCTGCTCTTATGATGAGGCCTTAACAATGAGGATCATCACCACCTCAAGAAGATCTTCCTAGCCACTCCTGCCATGTCCCTCTGGCCCTCTAAGATCATAGTCACAGGGTTCTTCTGGGCAACAGAACATAGACACCCTCAAAGTGTCCTCCTCCCTTGCCCTGCTCTGCTTCCTGTCTGTAATTCTACAGTGGCCAGGACTTCTCACAAGTCTCCTGCTCCTCACTGCCCCATTGGCTGGCCTGGACAGACCCTGAAGTATTTTGACTAAAACCTAAGTCCCTCCCTACTAGCTGCCATGAGCACACACAGCAGCCAATTTTGCAGGACTGCAAGAGTTCACCCAGCCCCATGGACTGCTTCTTCACATGGCCTGTGGGTCTGATTGCGGACTAGTCACTCAGCAGAGCTGTGTGCCCAGACCAGAGAGTGTTCCTGCCAGGACACATGTGGCTCCTAAGCTCTGCCAACTGCCAGGAACCTTCAGTGACATGATGCACTATGTTGAGTAGCTCTGCAGGACCTTCTCCACTGGGGCCTGATGACAAAGTTCATCTAACCCAGATCTACCAAACCCAAGTTTGGCTTTGGTTCCCACTCATTGGCAGTGAACAGCATTCACTGGTGCAAGACTTTGCTGAGTTGAACTTTGTAACTTCACTGGGTAAGCATCCCAGGTTTGGTAGGAAGACACAGCCTGCTGCATCCTGGGAGGCAGCAACTGGGGCCAGGGAATGCTATGCTTTTCAGAGACAAATGGCAGTCATGTCCAAGGTGAGAAGTCAAGCCACGTCCTGGAGCCTACACCATTTCTGCCCCAGTCAGCCAAAAATATTATAGAGCTTTGAGTGTAGTGAGCATAGAATTATCCTTAGAGAACGTGGCTGGCAGGATTTTGCCCAGCCTAAAAAGAGGCACAAGTAGTCAGCTACCCAGAATATCAGTATTGGAATTAGTGTAGTACTCTCATAGTTTATTCTTTCCCAGAGACCCCAACAAGTTGCCAAATCAGAGCTCAGCAGTGGGTGTTGGGAGATGGGGAGTGGCCCCTGCTATCTGGGAGCTTCCTGTTGTCATCCTATGGGCCTGGAGCAGCAATGCTTTCCAAGCTCTATATTCTCAATTACTTGGGACAATCAAGAGATGTGAAAGATTACTGTTTATTTTAGGGCAGAAGTCAGAAGCAACAAAGCTCTAAAGAAGCACTCAGGAAGAAAGTGTGCTTTAAAAGAGGAGAGAAGATTATGCCCTGCACTCAGCACAGGTGGCCTTGAGAACCAGAGGCTGGTGACTCCGTTCTCCTGTGTCTTGTTGCACAGCTGGTCCAGGCAGTCCTACTTGACTAGGTGCTAGATGATTGGCATCAGGTGCCAGACTTAGCATATTGTCATGTCAGAAGATTGGTACCAGTTGCAGGACGCAGTCTGATCATGAAGATTGGTACCAGTTGCAGGACGCAGCCTCATTTGACTTTCGTACTGTCCTTTGCTCCTGACCTTGTTCTTCAGACCTTTGCAAAAGGTGGCAGTGGTGACCATATCACACTGCCAAAGTCTGGGGTCAGAAATAAGAGATATCAGATGCAGACCCACCATCTGATTTCTTCACATCCTTGGAGCAATGCACATAGAGTGATTGCTGATCCATAGATCACTAGTCATTTCTTATGGATGAAAGTTTTTGCCTTTGGATTTTTGTCTTTTCTTTTTTTTTTTTTTTTTTTTTGGTTTTGTTTTGGTACCAGGCTTTACACTTACAAAGCAAGGTCTGTGCAGCAGAGCTACATCCCTGTCCTCTGAAGTTGTGGCTTCCTATTCACTGGGAAAAATCCTGCTACAACTGTGGTGATCCGTAGGAGCCTGCAGCTTGGGTGGGCACAACCAGGGACAGATTGAGAGCAGAGGTGCTTGTCCCTGTGAGTGCAGGAGACACTCCTAGTGGACAGTTTGAAAGGTCCATGGGCCGTGACAGGATTGTGGGGTTCTGAGCTGTGTTCTGTGCTCCTGCTGGCTTTTGCTATGTACTGGGATGTGCTAATGTACCACAAAAGCACTTTGCTGGTGACTGGGGAGGGCCTTTCACTTTTGTTTGTGGTGACACGACTCCCTCCTTGCCCACATAGCCCCTTGTATATGCCCTTGTGAGGCCTCCACAGCTGCAGGGCTAAATCTTCCCAGTGCCTCCTCTGCTCCAGCTCACTGGGCACTGTCCACCATTTGCATTTCCATTTAAATTTTAAAATAAGCTTGCTAGTGCTTGTGTGTGCACACTCATCTACACTCACAGAGAAACAGAACATCCTGGAATTTTGTTCAAATTGTCCTGGAATGCATAGGTAAAATGAGAGATAACTTAGCCCTGTTAATATAGAACCTTTACTCACCTGCTAAGATCTAGCCCACCATTCACTGAGGTCGCCTTCAACCACTCTCAGCAATCCTTTGAATATTCTCAGGATTGATATCATGCTTTTACTTCTTCTAGAGGCAGAGTCTTAACACATAGTTCATGCAGGTCTTCAACACATGATGTTATCCAGGCTGGCCTTAAACTTGGAGTGATCTTCCTTCTTCAGACTGTCCAGTGTGGAAATGACAGGATTGCTCCACCGTATCTGTATAAATCATGCATTTCATGAAAAACAAGCTGAGGAGCATGGAGTTGGTTTTTGTTTCTATCCCTATGGTGGTCTCTGTGTACTCAATCAGTATTGTGATCTCCGACTGTGTCATGAATGAGATGTCCCTGGGTAGGTGTAGTAAGGCTAGCATGTGAAAAGTTGCAGGAGGAAGATGGTAATGGGCTGGAGGCTCCATCAAGGTGAAAGATTAGGGCGTCTTCACTGGTGGACGGAGTGTCTGGGCAAAGTATCTTAGCATTCTTCAGGGACTCTGGTTACTCCGTGGCTGAAAACAAGACAAAGAACTCTGTCTTTTGCAGGAACCAAGTTAAGAGCACATCTTGAGAAAGGAGAAGTGAAGGACCAGATGGAGGAAATTTGGAATGTATGGTGGAGTAAACTTCCCCAGAATGGAAACAGTCAAGGTAGATTAGATGGAAAGAAAAAATGCAGAGGATAAGTTGGATGAGAAGCTGTGGCTGCCTCATGTCCTCCAGTCTTCTAGGCACAGCCTGAGCCAAGCAGTGTAGTCAGGAGGGAAAGGGATTCCACAGAGGATTTGTGCACCTGGTTCAGGAGCTCACCTGTGTGGACTCCTGGAAGCACACCTGCATGTCACTTGGAAGCACAACTCAAAGAGAGGGAAGGGCAACCATGGATCCCCAGTCTTGTTTCCACGGATTAAAATTTGGAGCTGTCCTTTCTGCAGAAGCCTAGCATGTGAGTTCACACATAGAGAGAATCACTTGGTAGCAGAAGGTAGAAATTTCACCTTCAGCAGTTCTACCCTTAACATAGGGAGATGCAGGATAGGTGACTCCTGCTTCTGAACCAGTGAGACTCCTCTTGTCTTTCTCCATCTGCAGCAGGTGAATGTTTGTACGCAGCATCTCTTATGTACTTCATAGTTGCTCAGTTTTTCTTACCTTGCTTTAAATTGTGGAAACTTAGATATTACATTGAATTCCTAAGAAGCTAAAGCTATGAGAGTGAGAACAGCAGCAGTTTCAGCACTGCACAGCATTGTCCCTGCACTGTGAATGGGTAGCAGCATGGAATCTGGTGAACAGGACATAGATGCTGTGCTTCATGACAAGGAGACCAAACAGACAAGGCCCTGAGTGTGGTCCTGCTTTCAATAGAGCTCACAGGTAGACACTTCACCAGGCAGAGGTGTGTTGGAGGCTGTTCACACAGGAGGTGATGGTTTCCTCCTGGAGAAGGAAACCGCCTGTGACAGGACATGTGGATAGAAATGTCCTTGCAATGATGGGATCATTACAGCCACATTGGTGCTTTCAGTGAGTGAGTCCTATATGCTTAGGCCTGAGCTGGGAACTGTATATACAGAGGCACAGAAGCTGTCACCCTAGCATCCCCAGAGCTCTGAGACAGGGAAAACAGCAAGAAATGAAAAGTACTGGGACAAGGAAGCCACTGCTGCATGGGTTGCATCTACATTTGTGTTGATTCTCCATCTTGTTTCCCAGCAGCTGCATCACCTGTGTGAAGGTAGTGACTGTCGCCTCTCCAAGTATCAGCACTTCCTGGGCTCCAGGTTGGCTGAAAGTCATTCCCTCTGCACAGGTCTAAGGATGGAGATGGCAAATCAATGTCCCCTGACTGTGTTCCCTTCAGCTGGAGAAATGAAGAAGCAAGGTCAGTGAGACCAACAGCTTTATCCTTGCCATGTAATCCTGATGTTCTTAGCTCTGTCTGAGAAGTAGAGCTTCTCAACTTCACTAATCTCTTCCCACATGAAATCAAGTTATATACTAGCCATTTTCCTTAAACTGTAATTCTTGTTTTTCCTCAAATTTGAAATAAAATTGAGTGGAAAATTTAAGCCCTACATGACAGGACCATAATCCATGTGTGTCCCTGCTGTGCAGCTTGACACTGGTGGTATGGGTGTGACTCTCCCGTGCCTGTCAGTACCTCTTCTTCCCTGGTCATAAAGCTAATGTATGGGACCATCATGCATGTACCACTGCTGGTTTACCCCAGTGGGATCATGTTAAAGTAGTGTTTATATTTGTAATAACAATGTTATGAAAAACCATTCAGACATGAACTACACAGCCTGAATAATTTGAGGCTGGACCTTTAATCTCTGTCAGGGTCAAGATGCTGCAAAAAAGTGAAGCAGGTAGGATGCAGTGGAGGAGAAGGGACTGTGTTGATGTACAGAGAGCATTTTGGTGGCCTTCAGCAGTGCGGGTAACTTTTAAAGGAAGCGTAGTTTCCAGATGTCCGCCATGATGACTGTATGTACCGGAAGACTGATAAGATCCCTCACTTCTGTTGATCTTACAGAAAGGTGAGTCTTGCACTGATCTTCCTCCCTAGAAACATGGCTGTGACTCCAGGGAAAGAAAACAGGTCACAGTGTGAGTGAGAGTGGAAAAACCATTAAATGTGTAATATAATCAGCACATGAAGATAAAGAGAGGGGCTTTGGAATGGGAAAGGATCTGGCTTAGATCAACATTGTGTGGAACCTTGGAACAGTGTGAGGTAAAAATGTGAACCCACCACACCCTAAATTTTAATCTGGAGTCTACAATCATTTGCATTAAATTTCTTCTCTATTTTTTCTCAAACCCTACTTTTCTCATGGAGGCCATGGATTTCTTCAGAGCCTGAGATCATCTGAAAGCCCCTGGCATTCTGTGATGTAATTAGAGGATGGTGTGAGGCCCCTTTGTCAGTGTTAGTTCAGTCCTTGTTCCTTCACATGGACGTGGATGCTCTGTGGTTCTGCATCACTCCTGTTGCATCCTGATTCTGGAAGTCTCACAGCTAATGTGGAAGGTTATGCCCGCGTGAGCATCTCTGCTGAGGGTGCAGGCGGACAAACCTTCAGACAGAGCGGTGAAAGTAATAGTGTGGTTGGGCATCACCCTCTCTTGCTCCCTTCCCCTCCTCAGCCTCAGCTTCAGTGTCACAAGGCCCACGACACATGTGCACTGTGGCTCATTATCCCCCCAGGATCCTGGCCATGCCCTTACCATGCTGTGCTCACTGGATTCAGCCACAATCAGCAGCTCCAGGTTAGTTTGCATACATTCATCAGCAGTGTCCAGTAACAGCATATAATATGCTGTTTAATGCAGGGATACAACACCATCCTGTATACACATGTTCACAAGCAGAAACTCTAGATATTCAAGGTTTGGTACATAATGTATTTTGTTCATGTCCATAGAGGAAAAAAGTTGTTCTGGAGCAAAGATTTAAAGACAACTTAATGGCATTAAAAAAGAAAACAAGAAACCCAACTTAGATGGGGAGTCTAAAGAGCAGTGCTGTCAGAGCTTACTGTGGGAAAAGACAAGAGCTTTCCCCACGACAAAGAAGGAGGCAACCAAAAAAATGCATGTAGTATCCAGGATCATATTTGTGAAAAATACAAACAGGAAAATTCCTACTAATTTCTAATGTGTTAATGTTGTATGATGCTTTATGTTCTACACATTTTTGTGGGTTTAGTAAGGCTGGGTTAGATTGGGAATACAGGTGCAAACCTATAATCCCAGCACTGGGGTAGCTGAGGCAGTAGGAACTCTGAGAGTTTGAGGCCAGCCTGGGTTATATAGTGATTTCAAGGACAGTCTTAACTGTGTAAGGAGACCTGGCCTCCAAAAAACAAAAACAACAACAAAAATAAGGGATGAATATTCTACGTAAAGTCTTGACAGTTTTACATGTTTATCTTTTTTTAACTTTACTATTTGGATTTCATCAAAACCTCTAAGAACTCTTTTAATAACAGAGATACAGTGAGGAAATTTCCCGACCACCCAAAAGCAATTGTAAGCTGTTGGGAGATGATTTCTGTTTGGATGGTGTTACACACACAGAAGAGAGAAGAATGAGAAATATGCATAAGATTTTTGGGAAGGAGTTGTTGGGATCAGCCCCAGGTTAAACAGCCTTTGGGACTGGTGGGTAAGCAGGAGGTCCTCATCAGTGGTGACTTCCTGAAGAGACTGGGGACCTTGTCTATCATCAGCACAGAGGGCTGCTGGAAGGCAGGGCCCTCTGACATTCTGTGACATCTCCACCTTCCAGTTCTCTGCTGTGACTGTTGACCTTTGCCTGGTGCACTGGGCACAACTGGCTCCCACAAGTCTGAGCCTGAAGCACAGGCAGAACCTTCTGCTCTGAACTTAGATTATTTGTCAGTGAAATTCACAAGTCTTGTTGGGTGTTGATCAACTTGTTTTCAATAGTGAGTTCATCATTGCACTTACTGTCCTTCCTTAGTACTGAGCCACGTTGTTTGATGTCTTTTGTCTCACTTTATATTGTTTTGTTTCTAAGTTCTGTTTTGAGTCAGGGTCTTACTATGTATTTCAGGTTGTGTGAATATACTATGTAGCACAGGCTGGCCTCAAAGTGTCAGCGATGCTCCTGCCTCACACTCCTGAGTTGGAAAATCACAGGCCTGTACCACCATGCTCAGTTTCTTTCCCTTGGATTTTAACCCAGGTTGTGTTTGACTTTCTCCACAGTCCTTGGATATAAGTCCACCCTCACTGCTATCCCCATGGCGGTACTGTGCAGCCCTGATCCTGAGGCTGAGATGAATGTGGTACAATTCACAGAGGAAATGAGTTCTGGGATGGGAGAGTATAAAGTGAAGGTTGTGTACTGCAGCTCAAATTCGGTGAAACCCATAACAGCTTTTGGCTCCCTGGACGGGTGGCAAAACGTGGTGAGTTCTATAGCTTCACAGTGAAGAAAATGATAAATGATTCTGTTTTCCTTGTATAAATGAAGTGGTCTCCAAATGTGATTCTTCTCTTTGCTTTACTAAAATAAAATGATCTTCCCACATCCCTAGAAATAGAACCATGGTATTTTGTCCCCAACTTGAGTTAAATACTGAGACTTAAAGCACATACCAGTTTCTCTGAGTTTATAGTAAGGAGTAGAATGGGACCAGTGTAAAAATCCCAGTTACTAATTCCTCTTGAGGGCATGAAATGATCTTTCTTTCCTTTTTTTTTTTTTAGGATCTCAGGCCATTCTGATGAGGTTCCTCTGTGTCCCCTAATCAGATCCTCCAGATATGTAGCCTCAGTAGTGACCTAAATTTCTAGGACCAATGACCCTGCCTTGCACTGAAGTTCCTATGGAGTCCAGGTGGGCAGAGTACCCTGCTATTTATCCCAGGGAAAGTAGGGGACAGTACTTATAGAAGGTTTCAGAGGACCTCAGGAAGATTCTACTGCTAACTGAACTTGTGAAAGCCATCATTGTAACCATGGAGACCAGGGAGTTCTATAGCAAGGAGGCCAACCTGCTTGGTGGGGCACAGGTTCTTCTTAGGAGTCCAGGAGAGCCAGTCCTGATCATTCAGTGGAAGATGTGTCTGGGGTTACAGACTGTAACAACCATCTCTCTGTCCAGGAGACAGTGGCTCTCAGGAAGGGGGCTGGGTAGCAGGTCTAGGTGGACCTTGAGGGTCTCAGCTCTGAACCGTGGGGCCACAGTGAGAGAAAGTATGTGGAGGAGAGTGCCAGCTGTTGTCCACCAGGGTCCCCTCCTGCAGTCACCCCAGGTCAATAGTCCGTTGATCAATGTAGAGGCAGAGGTAACTGCAGAATCAGGGATCTGTGCTGTAGCACCAGCGAAATGTCACCTCTCCAACCCTGAAGTTCCCATATTGAACTATAGTGATCTCTTCAAAAATTCATTGGTAGATTTTTTTTTTAATAGAAAGTCTCAGAAAACAAAAGTGAACTATGTGGAGAAAGTGACCAGATTAAGTTCAGATGAAGAACAATTTTGTGTTTCATGAATGTTGTCCTTACAATCAGAGTTAATTGTGCTTTAAAAGATATTGAGCATGAGAAGGGAGAAAGACAACCCTGGCACTTGGGGAGAAACTGTGTGGAGCAGGGTGATGTGCCATCACAGGCTGTAATTCAGGAGTCTGGTCCTCTGGGCCTTCAGAGGCCTCCTGTGCTGTGGTCTCTACCAGTCCCTCCTGCACAGGATTGCAGTGAGCTCATGAGTTCCCTGCAGTGACCCTCCTGCAGCCGGGCCTGGCTCAGGCCCAGTCATGCTGGGGTTTTCTGGTCTACCTGAACCACTATGTTACAGTGTTGGGTGTTTACTGTCAGCTTCTCATGCTGCTTTGTCTTATATTATATGCATATGGCCAGGTGAGAGTTTTCATCTTGAGAAGCTTGTTTTTCCCAGGAATCCCAGCCCACAGGACCTTTGAGCTCTCATCCAAGAACAAAGCTAGTGCTTTTCCTGCCCAGCTAAGGGTGTGAATTGGGAGGCTGTAGGCTTGGCCATTGCTGTCCATGATGTCTCCTGATGTCCATGGAGACCACTGGGATGTGAATTCTGACTGTGTGTCCTGCTGGCTGAGCCATTTGTCTTTTTCCTTGCCTTCCAGCTTTTCTCTTGTTATGTCTAAAATAGGATTATCGGATATTTCCTGTGTAAGAGACTACACAGGAAATATCTGTGTATCAAAATATGATGCAGAGCTACCCCTGTCTTTGCCATGGGTCTGGGCTCCTCTGCAGGCAGTGCCCACAGTGCATGTCCAGCTGCCCACTGAGGAGGTTCATGTGTCTTTTCTCTGGGGGTGTAGGATACAAACACAGTCATTCTCTGCTCTGGGAGAGTCTGCGCACTGGTGAGTGGGACATGTCTGCCAAGTTGTCTCTGATGCAGCAGCTGAGGTAAGGGCATGTATGCAAGACAGGTGAGGGGAAGCATGTGAGTCCCTGTAGGGGGGCAGTTGGGCTGTGTGGCATGAGTCAGGGAGAGCATAGTTGCAGGCTCTAGTTACTCATAAAAGGTTGAGTGAAGAAAGTGGTGGTATTGATGCACTGAGTGCTCTGAAGACCCTCCTTTGCACCTTTAAAAATGCATTGAGGTGAGTATCACTTAATTCAAAACTAAGCAAAGTGAGCATGTGTTTGTGGATTATTGAGGTGGCAGCCTTTAGTGTGTTGCCAGCTCTGCCTCATCCCTCTTCTTCCATCGCCTCCTGCATGGTGATAGCACATCCTGCCTTCATTCACGGGAACAGTGTCTTCCTGAGGCTGCGAGCTCTGGCTCTGCATGTGACTGAGTTCTGCTTGGTGGACCCCAGGTTCTTCTCAGAAAACCTCTGTCAGTGCCTTGTGAATGCCCTGAGCCTCTCTTCAGGCTCCCATTGCTGCTTCCCTCCCTCCTAGACAGTCCATGCTCCTCATTCAGAAGCAGGAACAGGAGCTTGAGGAATTGAGTGAGAACCTGAGATCAGAGAAGTCTCACTTCTAGTAAAGAAGCCTGAGCAGCTCATCCACAGCCTGAACCAGGTGAGGAGGCCCCAGGCCCTACTTCAAGTCCCCAGCTAATAGGACACTGTACTCACACAGCAGCATGTTTGACAACTGTTTTGGTACCCCTGTCACTTGTAGAACTGTAGCAAATTCAGGAATGCCCCCGGGGGAACTCGAAGAATGCACAACTAGGACCTCACAGCATCCCAGTGTCCTTTGTTCCTGAAAGGAACTGGCTGTGTGCTGAGGAGGCTGCATTCCTTCTAGTTTTAAAGCTGAGAAAGGAGATGAGGTGGGAGACAACTGGTTGGAATAAAGATCACTCTGCACTAAGAATGAAGTTTCCCAAACCCCAACCTGATGGCTTCTAGTTCCATTTTTGTGGCCCTAAGGTCTGTGATGGGAATGGGGAGCTTCTCAGTGCCTGACTGCACATTTGTGAATTTGCTTGCAGAGATTCCAGAAGAGGAGGAGGAGGGAACAGACGAGCCAGCGCTGGCCACCAGGTAACTGTATAGTCAGGGCTCAGACTCATACGAGGACAACATGGGTTGAATCCCCAAGAGAACAGAGCAGGAGGTCAACAAGGTCCAGCTTGCACAGGCAGTGAGGCAAACTGAAGCTGGTGCTCTGAGTCCATTCCCTCAAGCCAGGAGGAGTGCTTTTCTCTCAGTGTGTCATGTCCCTGGGAACTCATCTCTGCCCAAGTGGACCTAATCAACCTTACCAGTATTTTGAACTCAAACAGTCTACTCTCCACTGTTGTGTGAAGAAAATCCAGGTTGAGATTTTGGTCTGGCTCTACATTGTTGCCCTTATCTTATTTGCAGGGATTTTATACTAAAAAACCTAAGAAGATAAAAAAATCCCTCTTCCTGTCTCTGTGGAAAGAGATCTCAACTTCACAAAGACTTTCACCCTCATTTCTCAGCCACAGTGACTGAGACCACATAGAAAAGTCATCCAACTCACAGAGAATCTAGGCCCTGACATGGTCTATGGATGTGCTTGGAGTTGTGATTGTGTCTCTCTCTGTGACCACTCCCTTACATCTCTGCCAGAACCCTCAGAGTCTTGTGTCTCATCTTACCAGGTTTAATCCTGTTCTTCATCCAGCAGTGTGAGTGCAGACAACCAGCGCAGTGAGGAAGAGGAAGATGTCCTCCAGGCCTCTCAGGATGAAGAGCACAAGACTTTCCCTGGTAGCTGTGAGGATAGTGACACCCAGCAGCCTCCCTGTGGTACTACTGCCCAGATGGATGAGGCTTAGGCCCCTATTCCACAGGCCCTTGGTGAGTCCTGCATTACTAAGAGAACCACATACATGCTGCCCCCATTTCTGTGCATCCAGTGCAAACTCAGGGTGACAGACATATGACATCCAGAGGGGACAGGTTGAAGAGACTGTAACAACTCACAGCCATCAATGTCACCTGCCCCGGCAGGCATCAGTTTATCTGTACAGCTTTGCTTTTTCAAGATTCACCAGCTGCTGTCTCTTGCAGTATTCTTCCCAATTGCTGCTCCTGAGTGCTGTACTTTGACATAATAGTTACTGTGCACATATCGCTGTGCTTGATGCTCTCACTGGTGATGATGTTACAGTTTCTCCACTCGCAGCCAGCATCTCTGTGTCTTCTAGTTGTCTCTCCCATGAAAGGTGTCAGTTCCCTGCCAGGATGCAAACACTCATGGCTGTGCCTGCCAGTATCATGCAGGTGCATCTGAACCTTGGTAGTCTCCCCTCCTTGGACGCAAGCACTGTCTTCTCAGTGGCCCCCAGGCTCTAATCTCCTTGACACTCTGTAGAGTCCTCCGTGCACACAGACTCATTTAATGATCTCCACAGTAATCATACCCAATCTAGAAGCTCCAGCATGGCACCCTCAGTTTCTTCCACTCTCTAAGGAATATGTGTCCTAGGGAACACCAGGGATCCTTTCCTTAAAAAGTTTGTTACTTCACATGAGTCTCATCCCAGGGTCTCTTCAGTCAGTTGAGCGTGGGATTTCTTGATGAGTCTGGTGTTTCTAAGATGATCAGATTGTATGAGGCCAGTTCCTGGGACATCTGTGGGAAGATGCTTGCTGAGCTGTGTCCCAGCATGGAGAATGGGACCCTGTGTTGCTCATCCGTCAGAGCAGAGTTCATCTGCCTGTCCAGAGGCTCAGGAAAACATGTCCATTGACCTGTCATAGAAATTCTCATAGGCTTCCTGCAGCATTGTCGTAGATTGTCATGTTTTTCTTCGAATATTGACAATTGTGGGCTTGGACAGTGAGAGGCAGGAATGGTGTAAACAGACCATCCCCATCTGATTTTATTTCCACAAGATCAGAATCACCTGGAAGATGAGTCCATGGAGCCAGTACCCATTAGGTAACTATAACAATGTACTACTAGTTATATTAACTACAATGATGCTGAGGCCTGGAATGTAGACTCCACAAACTCAGGTCTCTAACACACTTCCTTCAGCCCAGCATGCTACCACAGAGGATATATTGAAAGTATGCTGCTGCCTTGTCTTTTCTTGTATGGAATACCGCTTTTACTAATTTGTGAAATACCTGAATACACTATGGAGGAGCTGTAATGAACATGAGTTTCAGCATTCCTGTGCAGGTGGCCACTTGTTCACTGTAGGACGAAACTCAGGGATGTGAAACTGCCCTCTGCACATGGGGATGTCAAACACTGGCATGTTTCCATTAACACAAACCTTTGTACATAAGAAAACACTTTTGTGAGATTCAAGTTCTCAGTGCAGATGTGCCCAGTAATGCACTTCCTGTGTGTGCAACTGTGTCAAATCATTTATATGTGGGTTTCAAACACATGGAAGCTTTCCATTTGAAGGACTCCCTGGGGTGCACTCAGGAAAATCCCTGGATACATCCTGATCACTGAACAGAACCCATTTATGCTGTGCTGGTTTCCCTCTGTCCTCAGAACATGCTGCATTGTCATTTATGAACATGCCTGAGAGGTGAGCTCTTATGATGTGTTTTGTCCTCCCTTCTCCCCGAAAATTTCACGTTTGAAGAATGTGGAGCTGTTTTCAAAATAGTGTTTCATCATCTTGTACTTAAGAAAGAATATCAGAGACCTGCTATTTCAGGATGGCTCTGTGAGACACCCAGGATGCAGTCACCAGGAAAAAATATGAGTGGCGCGGGTTTACTAAGAACCTCATCATCCAAGTCGGCCCAGGTGAGGTAACCACAGGCTGATCCTGCCTTGATTGCTGTTTGCTCACTTCACGAGGCTCTCAATGAGTGTTACACTGTAATTGTAGCATTCAAGTAGGGAATCTCTGTGTGTCCTTTCAGAAGGCTCTTGTCACTCCCAGAATTTTTCTAGAGATTTGGTGTCATAGAATGTGGTCATAGGATTTTGGGTAACTGGGAGAGGACTCCCAACCATAGATGATAGAAGGAAGATGAGGGGTGCTGGAAAGGAGCCAGGTTGTGGACACTGTGGGACATGCTTGTTTCTCCTGTCCTTAGTGAAAGGAAGTAGAGGGGATAGGAACCATGGGGAGATGTGGACCCATTGCCCCTCTGGTCCATGTGTATGACAGGAATGAGGAGTATCCAGGGTTCTGTGGCCCCAGATACAAGTGAACTTGGCCTAGTACAACTCAGAGTAGGTCAGGATGATCCTCAAAAATAGACATTTTGTACCTGGGAGCAGCGAGTCACCACAGAGTGTTTCTGTGGGGTAACACAGAGATCATTCAGTACCATTCTCCATGTCCATATGAAAAGCCTTCATGCCCATCCATGTCCACATGCTGAGGTGCCCATGCAGTGTCTTGGGTGCAGTGGCACCATACAGTGATATCCTGGATTTTTCTGAATGTGTTTACAGAGCACCACTCTTATGGAGATGAAGAGGAAACTCAGTCACTGGAACCCAGGTAGCAATGCTCAGTCAAGGGCCATAAGAAGTATGACAGTAGAGGGGTTGTGTAAAAGTCAAGACCTAGGGCCAGCAGTATCCACACATTAGACTCTCAAGAGTGAGAATTGCCCAGCAGCAATTGTGGCATCATTCACTCAGCCACAGACAGTATGGCCTTTTAGCAAGTTGCTCTGTTTCCTCTGTGGTATTTGGAGAGGGTGTCTGCCCAGAACAACTAATCAGGCTAGGGGTCTTCTCACCCTGACAAAAACCTCTTATCCTCTGAAATATTAAAGTCAGTGTTCCATGCACCTTGTCTTTCTGAACTGTGGGCCTGTGTTTATGGACAGAAAGGAAAGATGTAGCAGTCACAGAGAGCCATGTCATGTCTCAGTATTGATGAGAACAGGTAGAGAGCACACAAATTCTCCTGCAGTCACTGAAGAGCCTGTTATCCCCAGAACCTGGGAAATTCCCTGTTGTTGTTGCACTAGGTTGGCCCCTGCTGTGGTTCTCACTGTGAACTCCTTGTCCTGGCTGCACCTCAGAGGGAAGCTGGTTCTCTGTCCTCCTCAGCTGTTTGTGTGCACAGCACCCTGAGTAAGGGCTGTTCTCTCTTCCCTGTATCCCTCTTTTTTCTGCCTGCTTCTTTATCTGTGCCTCTTGCTCTCACTATCATTCACAAAACAGTCAGGCAATGCCCAAGTCAGAGAACAATTTCCTTCATTCTTTGTCTGGATGGTCCAAGATACTGGAATTCACCCTGAAACTTTGAGGTAGGCTAACCTTGGAAGATATGCATTCATCTCCACCTCAATTCTTTTTTCTTTTCTTGTACCCTATCCTCACTCAATCCTGTTTCAGTGTTGATATACATGAGGAAAAAGTGAATGACTTGTCTGAGTCAATGGAGGAGCTGTCCATCTTGGGTTCTGGGCAGCCCTTTCCACCATCACCAAAAGAACATCCTCAGAGGAGCAACATCTCTGTGATTGAACTGGAAGTGAGTCCTGTGCCTGATGACACCAGTGAGTACCCCCTCACTGCTTGAAGTACTTGAGCTGCTAGAAGTACAGCTCAAGGGTCCTGGGTTCTCAGTTCTCAGGGTGTCAGCTGAAAGAGGTGGCTAAACCTCAGCCAGGCATTCCCTTTGGTTGCAGAGCAGGGGCAGAGGTCTTGGGGCTCTGGAGCTTTGCTGAGTTCTTTGTGTCTAGCAGAATGTGTCAGCCTGATTCTCACAATGCAGGGCTCAGATCTGCGCATGAGCTGGAGTGAGAAGAGGAGAGTGCAGCCTCACAAGGCCCACTGACACCTATGCTCTGTGTACTCAAATCTCTTCCTGAAGGGGTCCTTGGAGTGCTCTGGTCATGTGGCTGGTGTGGCCTCTCTTGCCCAGTCCTCGCCCCTTCTCTGCACATCTGCATGACTGGCAGCCTCCCCAGTTCTTTGGAGGTGAATTTGTGAAGCTGAGGCTCCAAGCTCCCAGCAGCTGTTGCCCCCACACACACATGCTGCCTTCCCCCAGAGAAGCCCTGCAGCATCCCTTCCCCTGCCACTGCAAAGAATCCATCCACTTCCCAGCATCAGGGGTGCCCTACCCATCAGGCTTTGGTTTTCATCATGTGTCTCATCTCAGAGGTCTGCTTACTGTAAGCCTGACCTAACTGACAGGTAAAGAATAGAACTCCTGTGTGCCATTGCCTCATATCCCTGTTTTATGCAATAGGAGCCCCATGGCCAGGCCTTGTGCTGGCCTTTTTGGAAATAAACCTTAGGTCACTATTCCTGTCACCCAAGTTCTTTTGATCTTTTTGTCACTGAAAAGCTGTGAAATTTTGTTTGTATTTATTCATCGCATAAACTATTAGGGGCAAGCTCTGATGTTCTGTGAATCTGAATGCTGTAGAGTGAAAGAAGCTGTGACATACATGATTCCATTGCCCCATGTGGCAGCCAACACTTCTTCACAGTATGAATGTCCTGTTGCTATACTTGTTCTACTAACATGGATGAGAACAGAGAGTGTTCCCAGGTTCCAGTCTCTGGCAAAGTGGGAGTGCAGTACACATGTCTTGGCATGTGCTGTGTGCAGAACCTACTGCCACATGAGCTCTCTTTCCAGTCTCAGTCATGAAATCCTCTAGGACCCTTCTCAGACAGGGTTATGAAGTCTGTGTCTGAGCTGAACACAGAGACTCAGCAAGATTACATGCATGCCCAGGTGTTCCCAGCCAATGTGCTCATCAAACCTAGAACCCCAGGAGTGCCCAACTCCCAGCTGAGTCTCTGTCCCCTATTTAGGGTTTGGGATTGAGGGCATCTGTTTTGTGATGTGTGTGTGTGTGTGTGTGTGTTGTTTGCAGATGCTAAAGTTATCAGGGAAACAAAGGAGAATGAGTCAACCCAGGTGCTCAGGTGAGTATCAGAGATGTGGCCTGTGAGCCCAGGACTCACCACTGAGATCACAGGTGCAGGACAAACTGGAAGGGCTATGTAATTCTGTCTCTCCCCTGAGCCAGCTGGGGATGGGGGTTGTGTTCTTACAGCTGCTCCTGTTGGTTCCCAGCTGCATTCTCACATTTACTACCCCAGCATCATTCTACCCCAAGATGCAGTAAAGTGAGATTTCCCTGTACTTGGAGGAATCTTGTCATCTCTTGTGGGAGGTGATAGTGTGGAGATCCTCTCCCTCTTTGGGCAAGGTTCACCTGGCTTTGTTGGCGGGGACTCCAGAGCTAGAAATGGAACTGGATAAGAAAGAAGTTTGTGTGAAATCACAGTAATGAAAGGTGACCCTGGAGGCCCATGCTCTTTTTTTTTTTTTTTTAGTAGTGTTTAGTTTCCTGAGTGCCCCTATGCTCCCATTCAGGTACTGACACAGGAAGTGACCCAAACATGGTGCTTAAACTGCTGCTTGCCTTGTGTCATTATTGCTGTTATTATTTTCTTCAGTGACCCACACAAAATTCAGCAGAACATCAAATGATCACAGCTTTACAAAATCACACATATGCAGGGCTGCCTATCCCCTGTTGAAATAAAATCAGCATAGCAGATCTGACCTCTGCATGTGGCACCTTATCTCATGGTCAGGTTTGTCACAGATAGAAAACTGTCCTCTAGAAATGCATTATAGCAGCCATCATTGCTAGGTGTAGAGTGGTGCAGGAAAATGCTTGCTTGTGCATGTTATCCTGCCACATAGCTTATGATGTGATCACCAAACACATGGAAACATTCCATTTGAAGGGCTCCCTGGCATGTACTTGGAAATCACCCTGGCACCATATGAATCAGTTTATTGCCACTCCTCTCACACTCTGTGTGTTGCTGTTCTCCCTCGGGAAGTGCTGTGTCAGCATTCATGGTCATCCCCAAAAGCTGAGTTCTACATGTAAGTGGTGCTTTTCTCCTCCCTTACAGATTTCAGATTGGCAGTGGAGCTGCAGACCCAAATGAAGACTCACATAGTGGACACCTTGGTCAAATTGAGAGGTGTCATCCTCTTTGTCTAGTGCAGCATCAGGGACCTCCTCTCCCAGGAGAACCCTGTGAAAGATGACGGGCAGAGCCACCAGTTCCATGATGTGTGACACAAGATGGCTGAGTGCATCAGCCTCCTTCTCTGCCCTGGTGAGTTGACTGCTGACCATGGTCAGTCCCTGACCTCTCCAAGGGGCCCAGCTGATGGGAAAGCCCAGCAGATAAGAGTCTTCCAGTGCTTCCTTTACCATCTACATTTCCCATTGAGTCTGCACAAATGGAGATGCCTCAGTGGAGGAGTGAGCAGAAGGAGAGGGGTGGGAAGCCACACCTAGATGATCCCTTCTCACCTTGCACCCTGCTGGAGCCAGGCTCCTGGAGAGCAGCATCATCACCCAGCATTCTCACAGGACAGAGGCACAGAACGACAGGTGGGTCAGATTCCTCACAGCCTAGACTTAGTGTGCTGACTTACTGTGTTTCCGAGTGTCATGGATTGATCTGGAATGCGTTTCTTTTTTTTTTTTTTTTTTTTTTTTGAGACAAGGTGTCATTGTGCTCCTTATGTGTTATGTCACTTTCCATCCCAGGCTGCCCTGGAACTCCTGTCAGTCCTCTTGCCTCAGCCTCTCTAGTTGTGAGATTACAGGCCTGTGCCACCACACCAGGTCTTCCCTGAATTTCTATGTCCTCACCTCTTAAATAACCATGAATCCTGGTGTGTGGTCCATTTAGTGTTCAAATAGGGAATTTCCATGAGTGCACTCAGTAGGACACTATGACTTCCAGGCATGGTTTAGGGACTAGAATGTGGTTTTGGGACAGTACAGACAGTAGTATTCTCAGCAGATAACAAGAGAGAAGTTTCGTAAGTGACGTGAGAAGAGGAAGATTGAGGGCTAGGAGGTGTCTGGCATGGGACTTTGTGAGTTCATGTTTTCTTTAGTGAAAGGAGGCTTTGATGGGTAAGAGCTGAGGTGAGATGTGGAGGCACTGACTCTGCAGTGCAGTTGGGTGGCAGGAGGGAAGAATGTCTAGGCTCAGCTGACCAAGATCTGTGAACTCAACCAAGTCACCCTCCTGGGATGCCATGATAACCACCCCCAAACAGGGACCTTGTATGTATAGACACCACTTGTCATCCCACACTGTTCTGTGCAGCCTACAGGGAAGGCATGAAGTATACTGTGCCCTGACTGCAGCCTGTGGATGCCCCTTGTGCTTGATGGTATGGTGGCTGCAGATGGAGAGAGCTGTGCAGAGAGACTGGAAATCCACTCAGAGTGAGTGCTCACAAGGGAGGAAGAGTCAGAACAGATACCTGAAGTAGGTTGTAAGGAAACAGGAAAAGACCTCAGTAAGACAAGGATGTGCAGGGGAACTGAGGGGCCCAGAACAGAGTGCAGCAGGCCCAGCTGGCCTTGTCCTCCCCCTTATCACTGCAGCACAGGCCTAATGCTCCCAGAAACCTTTCCTTAACTCTCTGTCCAAGCACAGTGACCCCCTTCCATGTGGAAATCAGTGATTTTCATGAGTGTAGCGTACAGCCCATGGGAGGGATGAGTAATATAAGGGGCACATATGGCATTCCCCCCCAGAGATCCACGAATCCAGATTCCACAGTAACTGGCTAAGGGACAGGCACCTCCAACTGCCCTGATGTCAGCTGCTATCACCTCCATATGTATGCAGTGCACCACATGGATACTTGGGTGGACACATGAGATATCAGTGAAGTCACCATTTCCAAGCACAGGAAATTGCCCATGACCTGCAGTCTGATGGACAGTTACTGGCTCCCTTTCCCTGGGCTGAGCCATGAGGTCCTTTCTTCCATGTCCTTTTGTTCCTGTGCAGGGAGAGATGCCCTCTCTGTGTCCTGGGCTGCACAATCTGTGCAACCTTCTCTCTAGGAGAGAGGAGTGTGGTTCCAAGGAGGGGATGCTAGATGTGACCTCCTCTGCACAGTAAGTCGCTTATGCTCAGAAATGTGACTGTCCATTATGGCCAGTCCTGTCTGGGCACTGCCTTTGAAGCATCCACAGGCACACAGATGGTGACATCTCCTGATGCACACATTGTCTCCCTCTATGTCTGGGTAACTCCGTAGTGTCCCCAGGACACAGGTAGGGCCATCAGAAATGGATGCTAATCAAAGGGAGAAGAGGGATGGCTTGTCCTGAAGCCTCTGTTTTCAGCTCCTTGCCTGGCATCCTGTCCCTAAGAGCTTCCCAGTGGACCACTTTGCCATCTTGTGTCCAATGAGTATTAGGACTCACACATCTCGGACAACCACTGTGTGGAAACACACCTGGGTCATAGATTTGGCAAAGTCTCCCTGAGCCTTTCCTCTGCCCCATGGAAATTTTCAGCCCACACTGATGCTGGAAAGCAGTGGCTGCTCTCTCCAAGTAGGGAGGAGGTGTCAGAGGCTTCCTCCTGTGTGTGCCTTGCCAGTATATTGTGGGAAAGAAGTGACAGGGCCCTTTGTTTGATGAGCCTCTTGGGAGGAAGCATGTGGTGCTGTAAGCCTCTGTGTGCTCTCTCAGATCCAGATTGGAGGTGAGATTCTCTAGTGGCATCATGTGAACTCTCAGATGCCTGGAGTTCGAAGAGCCTCAGGCCCTGCCCTGAAAGTCATGGAGTCTCCAGTAGTCCATTTTCATAGATAGTCATATCTCAGTTTCTTTATCTGAGGACATAAATGCCAAGTACATCCAGTGCATCTTAACTGTGTCCTGATGCTTTGACACAACTGATCCACACTGATACTTTGTGTTTTCCATAATGTCTGCAGTAACTAATTCCTCACAAATAGCATATTGAAAGCTTTGAGTAGAAAATCAAATACTTGAATCATTATGGTGGTTTGACATTTGATGACAGTGACTCTACCCTCTGAGTACAGCAGGTTTTCAGGGACAGTGTCCAGAGCCCAGCCCTGTCTCTGATACTCTTTGTGCACACTGCACAAGACCAGGCAGTTTCCTAATCCCCAGAGTTCATCTTTATATGATGGGGTGACCTCATTCTCATTCTCCTCTCCCAAGGTTCTCCCTGCACTTTGAGTTTTCTTGATTTTCTCCCCTTTTCCTCACCAAATCACATCACAGATCCACCAAGATATCCTGATTCTTGTTTTCCTGTTAGGTGTGGGTTGTTACACTTTTCCTTTTCTTGCCTGATCTTCAATTTTATGTGCTTTGCCTCCCTGCAATCTAATCATTACTGCTCATGTCGGAATCATCAACAACAAAGCCAGTATTAGTCTCTGTAGATGTCACCTCTCCTTGGGTTCACTTGTCCAAGGCCGCTTTCTTTGTTTGATGAGCTTCCTGGGAGGAAGCATGTAGTGCAGTAAAGCTCCATATAATGGTGGGTCCTGGTGGCTGTCCTTGTCTTTCAGAGCTGAATTCTGAGGCCTCCATTAGATTAAGGAACCCTCCCAAGATGCACATTGCTCCCCCAGAGTCAGAAGATTCCACCCATGAGACTCAGTCCCTAGGTGTCCCTGAGGCAGACAATGCTCCTAGGTTCCAACAGGGGAACATGGGATGTAGATTCATCAGCTCTCAGGCTTATGGTGCAGAGGTAATGACATGTGTGGCTGCTTTGTGCATTTATACTAGGTCACTGTCTCCCTAAACTGTTTCTAATCCCTATGGTTCCTCTCATCATGTGCTGTGCCATAACCACAGGAACCCTGGGGGGTTGCCCCTCTGTCATGAATGGGCTGCCCCTGCCAGGTGTTTCATTCTCCATATCCTATTTGCAGTCCCAGTTCTGCTCTTCCCTTGGCTGCTGTCCTGTTATCCCATTCCCTTCCACAGAGAAGCCCATCCTGAGGGTCTTCCTCATGACACAAAAAGGCTCCTTCATGGCTCAGAGCCCAGCTATTTCCTTGGCATCACACACTTCTTGCCTTTGCTGCTTTGTCTGCCTAGCTTGCCCAGCTCCACCACCCCTTCCTCCCAGGAGCATGGCCTCATGATTCATGGGCCCACAGGTCCAACTTCTGGCTTCTTTGCTGGCAACACTCCATCTCTCCATTCCTCTGAGCTGGGGCCCATAAAGGGCGAGTTTAAATTGATGTGAAAAAACCCTTAGTAGGAACAGGAAATGGCATACATGACTGCAGGTGGAACCACATTCTGGTCTACAGTCAGGTTTGTCTGCATCCCCAGAAGTGCAGATAAGCCAAATTACCTGTGCTCATAGGATCTGTACCTGTGCCCCATTGACTCAGTAAAGCATTTTTCAGCAGGAATGTTCTGCATGGCACCACAAAGGGATATCATTCCAGATGAAAAAGCTTCAGGGAGCTATTCAGGTCCCACAGGTCATGAGCTGCTTAGGCACTGAGAGTCCCTCTGTGCATCCCCTTCCCCTCCTCCATGGGTGGGTGAGCGTCTGCAGTGCAGCTGTCCTGTGTCCTGGCCTGAGTTGGAAGTGAGCATCTCAGTGAACTAATGTGGGACCTATGACTGCGGGGCTGCCATTTTTAATACCTATAAGATGAAGAAGCCCCCAGGACAGGTGCACCTTAGAGCAGTGCAACTGGCTAGGAAGGGCTTGCTGGCACTGTAGGAGGGAAAGGGGACTCAAGAGGGCCAGAGGAAGGAGCCATTGGTCAGAGATGTCAAGAAGCAGGGAACTGAGGGGATTTTCTGGGTCCTCCCCAAACTCTTTAACCACCATGGACCTCATAAGCCCTGGGTGATGTTCACTAAAATGAGTGGTTTAAACACAAGTGAGAGACTCATTGAAATTTACAGTGCACTGTATTAATTTCACAGCTCTGTGATTAAATCAGCTGCACATATTAAAGGCTTTACTTAGGGGCATTTGAATCAGCCCCCTCCCTTTTTAAAATATGATCCCACTCTGTAGTTCCAACTGGCCTATAAACCCTGTGGGTTCTCGTATCTCAAGCTCCCAAATGCTGGAATTACAGTCTTGTGATACCACATCCACCTACTTTGAGTCAATGATTTTCAATAAGTACATCCCCAGATACAATTATTTGGCCTGAATCCTTTGTAGGACATGTGATGAGATATGAAAATAGCAACTCAGTAAATGCTGTCTGTGTGAACTTTGTTTTCCATTTCATACATTTGCTTAAAGGACGGTGCTACCAATGAGCCCAATGGGCAAGAAAACACATGGGGAGAGGACAGTGACACTCACTGTCATGTCCACACTTCAGTGATGTAGAGATGTAAATAGAGCTCTCATGGATGGGCTCTGCAGTGTGAGAGTGCACAGACAGTGCAACAATCTGAGGAAAGGACCCTGGGCTGTGGCTCACCTCACTGCCCACTCTGGTCTCCTTCTATTGTGAGTGATGACTTTTTCTGTTGTTTCTTGCTCCACTTTGTAGTAACGCTTCTCCCAGGCCTTAAGTCCTAATGAGGCCTCCAGAGCAGGGCTCTGCTCCTTCCATCTTGTGTTTATGGAAACCACCTGGGACCTGGGACCTGGGCTCCACCACCAGGGCTGTCAAGGAGGCCTATGTGATGTTACCTAACACTCTCCTTCCTGCCCTGTCCTGTGTCCTCGATGCCTCTTCAGTAAATGCAGGGTTGGAGGAGGAGGGTGTCTGATGGTTCCGCAGTCTTCCCATTGCCCATGCACTCATCATCACCATGCTGGGGTGTGGAGTCATGAGGGGCTGTGTCTCTCTGAAGAGCCCCCTCCTACCTGCAGGTGTGTTGTTCTGAATGTGCAACACTGAGCCTAAGATCACCCCTCCCTAAGAGTTGCAAAAAGTCCTCTTTTCAGCTCCCCATAGAAGGGTCAGCATAGGGACTGGTTCCACTGGCTGTGGCTAGAGCAGCCCAGGATGCTGAGTCCTGCACCAGAGGCAAGAGTGCAAGATCTGGCCATTTTCTCTCCTTTGTGGGTGTCACCTTGCCCTCCATGCTTTCTGAGCCCCAGTCCTTTAGCACTCACTCCCCAGGAGCCCAGGAAGCCTCTAGTCTGTCAGCCCTGAGCAGAACTGCCAGCTGCTGTGCTCAAGACCTGACTAAAACTGTCCTTTCATTTCCCCCTCCCTCTCTCAGGCACATCCTGATGCTTCTTTAAGGAGACTGGGCACCAAGGGGACCTCCTGCACTTTACCATCAAATCTATATCAAAAATATCATGAAGATTTAAGAGAGCTCCTGTGTGAAAATTGTATTCATAACCATCAATTAAACCTGATGGGTTTTTTCTTTTATTATTTTGCACAAATCTATTGTTTTATTTAATGTTAAAATAAAATTTCAAAACAAAATAACAAGACAGTAACAATAGTTAATGAGTTGCCTATTGTTATCTTCAAACTAGTTACTCAAAGAACAAGAAAGAGTCAAGAAATACTGTCCAAACAAAATTAGCACAAATCTTTCTATTCAGTGGACTAAAAGAGCATGCTGGTGTAAATGTCTTAACTCTTTTGGATATATATGTATTTTTTTCCTTTTCTCTTCCTCTTTTCCTCTTTTTCCCCATCCCAGTTTCTCTTTCATTTTGAATAGTTTCTTTGCATTTCACAATATCTATTGTACATTTTGGATCTTCTTTACTCTCAGTATGTCACACTTGGGAGACAATAGGATGTTTTCAGATGGAAATCTGATTATTTCACTGATGAGTTTGGTCTCAACTTGCATTGATTTACCTATCAAAGACTCTATCCTTCTTTATGGGTTAAGTACTCCATAGTATGAAAAAAAATATATCTTTTTATCTATTCCTTGGTTGATGAACATTTGGGTTA
This sequence comes from Hydrochoerus hydrochaeris, assembly GCA_004027455.1. Lineage (NCBI taxonomy): Eukaryota > Metazoa > Chordata > Mammalia > Rodentia > Hydrochaeridae > Hydrochoerus > Hydrochoerus hydrochaeris. The sequence goes on from PVLA01004444.1 coordinate 33,054, forward strand.
TTTCTATATTTAGCCAGTACAGGTGTGCTGCTATAAATATGGATATACATGTCTCTTTGTGGAATGTTCCTTTTAATTCCTCTGGGAAGATACCCAGAAGGGGAATTACTGGGATAAATGGGACTTCTAATCCTAGTTTTTTGTGGAATCTCCATGCTTATTCCCACAGTGATTGCAGTAGTCTACATTGCACCAATAGTAGGGAAGTATTCCTTTTTATCCACAGCCCGTTCCAGCATTTTTTCTTGCTTGATTTCTTGATAATGACCATTTTTTTCTGGAGAGAGATGGAATCTCTGTTGTTTTAATTTGCATTTCTTGAATGGCCACTGTTGTTGAACATTTTTCATATCTTTATTTGCCATTTGTATTTTTTAACTGAAAAGTGCCTGTGCACATCAGATGTACATTTTTGGATTGAGCCTTTGAATTTTGTCAAAGACAAAGTTGCTGAATGTGATTGGAATTGCATCTACATCTTCTTTTCCATTGATCCTCAGGTCTGATTATAGCATATATGACATCCTGTCCAATGTAATACAGTTAATAATAACAACATTTTCAACTACAGCTTTGGTACTCCAAACTTTGGTAATTATTAGCCTGGTTCCTTTAACCACAGGAGCAAATTCTAAAGTTATATGACAAAATGCAACATATATGAAGTACTTGTATGCAATGATTTACCAGTTAGTGGAGTGATTATACCCTGTTATGGGTGGGGGAGATGGTTAATATTGATCTGGGAAAAGATAAAGTGATGAATGTGTAGTAGAACCAAATCTGGAAGTTAAAGGATGATCCCCTGAGTTTTGGAAAAATGGAGGACACAAGAAGGAAAGAATGAAAGAGACAGTGAAGGAGTATTGAAGTGGATCAGAAAGGGAAGAAATATTCTTTACTCCCAGGAAAGTATCATGAATTCAATTAGTGGAGAGAAATAAGATTAGCAAAACAAAAGAAAAAGAAAGTTAAGCTGGAGATTTAGCTCAGCAACTCAAGAGCTTGCCCAGTAAGTAAAGGTCATGAATTCTCTCCCCAGTGCAAAAAGAAAAAAAAAATAGAAACAAAATAAGTTGAGAAACCTAAACATGGAACAAAAAGTAAGAGGAAAAAAAAAGAATAAAGTAGATAAGAAAAAGACATAGAAAAAAGAGAAACAAAACTGAGCACAAAATACAAAACAAAAACAATGTAAAACACAAGTAGACAAAAGGATAGCCAGTCAGTAAAACAAAGGAAAATAAAATAGTGGAATCCCTTTGGTGTTCACAATTCTATGGTGGTATCCATGACAGATCCCTGAAATGTGCTGTACACTGTAGCCACATTTTCCTTGGGTGTTGTGCTGGGTATGAGTATGTTCTTGACCTCTGGATGTGGGGCATGGGGCTGGTCTTCTGTTGGTAGAGGTCTCCAGAGCCCTTTGATATAGAATGGCAGATCTGACTGCTCCTCTTCTGGGTGTTTATGTGGTAGAGCTCAAAACTGGTTCACCTAACCTACCAAATGCTTAATCCTCACTGCTGCTTAAGAAGTTTTCTGTGCTCCTGGTCCCACCAGGGCCTTCATGTGGGCCCATGCTGTGTATGGTCTCACTAGTCACACCTTTGAACCTCTTCTGGGCCTATCCTGGTCTTGCTGGGTTCTCCACCTGCCAATGGCATCCTCATTTTTGTTTCAAAGGCCAGTTTTGTTTTATTTTTGAAAACTTAACCCCCTGCAAGTCCACTTGTGACAAATACTCCAAAAGTCTAAGTACTTCATCCAGTTTGTCTTTTCAGATTTCAGTTTTAATCCTATGTAAGGTTAACTGGAAGGTTTATAATGATATTTTTAGGGGTTCTGCAAGCAAAGGGAAAATAATGTCACACATACCAAGGGTCAGTAAAATGGTTTCTGGCCGACCAGCGTAAGCAGCAGCTTTGATTGAGATAAAGAACAGAGAAACTCATAGTGCTCATGCTTAGATTATATAACTTGTTTCCTTCTTGTCCATATGGGACCACAGGCTCTTATCTTTTAGGATATGTTTCAAGCTCTGTCCTTTCTATCAACACACTGTCAACTGGATGTGTCTGAGACAAGGTGGAGTCAGTGCAGCTTCTTTACAGATACAGTCTTTCAATATCCACAGAATAATTTTTAATTCATTTTTGCCACTTTTAAATTTTGTAATCATTTCAATGGATAAAGTTTACACAAACATTCTTATTTTCTAGTTTTATTTTAACCTCTCCACTTGCTTTGACCCAGATTTTACCATATGTAGTACCTTATACTTTTTTGGCTCTTTTGTTGTGTGTTTTCTTTGGTAGTTAGGAAGCAGTATACAGCTTATGTTCAAATTATCCTAAGAGTATATTTGTACCTTCACTCACTTGTATTTGGCCAACCCACTAATAACTGTATTCTACATGATAGGATCTCTCTATCATATTGTAGACTATCTCCCTTGTGGTTTGAAATTCTTTCTCTGTGTCATTTATGTGTATCTCAGAGTTTAGGGAGCACCCTCTATTTCACATTTCTCTAAAAAACAGTTTCCACCTCTGTGGGCTCCTTCTTTTGACAAGTGTCTAAAAGTTGAATTGTCAGTACATGCCCTACAAGGTATCTTCCAAGAAAAAGTGACACCATGAATGTCTATTTTTTTTTTTACTTCTACATAGTGTACGTGACATTTAAATTGTTATTCCCACCCAGTCAACCACAGTCAAGTTACATACCATTTTTCCCACCTTGGCTACACCATAGTTTTCCTTTGAGATTCAAATATAATGTACTATTGCTCACCAACCCTAAAACATGGAGTGTCCTCAGATCTACTTACTGGGTAGAATTCATCTGTAGCATTTCATAATAGAGTCAGGTACTCTGAGGTTTTCATGTATAGTGTACTCTTTTCCTACTTCCTTGATTTCATGGGTAGTGTACTCTTTGTTCACTACCTTGAACCCACTTCCTTGAACCCTAGATAGTTTGAAGGATATGAGTTTATTGACAAAATTGAGGGGTTCTGACTGTTTAAAAAATAATTACCTGATCTTTGGGAAAAGCATGTGCATCTGCTTTGTGTACTTCATCTTTTTTCTTCCAAGCACAAATTCCTACTTGCTAATATTTAAGTGCAAGTCAGTGTTCAAACTTCCAGTTTGTTATGCTTATACCTTTAAAACAAGATTCAAGTAAAATCTACAGAGATCAAGTAGTGATGTCTTTTATGTATATGCAATAATACATTTTTCTCCACATCATCTTTCCTTCTGTCTGTCCATCTCATGCTGCCCCTTTTCAGTTCATTGTTGCACCTGCTGGGTTTTCTTGATTTTGGCATGTGTTCATAGGACAGGTGTTGCTGTCCTATGTCTTTGCTCTCATTTGCTGATTGCCCCTAGAGCCAAGACTTGGCTCCAGGAAGAGAACAGATTCCATGTACTGAATATAAACCTTTCTGTGGTAGGCTCATTTTACACTCTATAAAACAGCACAAAAATAAACTTGCACTCAGGTAACAAATTATAGGAAAAAGTGATGCTATAAAAGGTCTACATGTTTAGAGCAAAGATACTTTATATTACTTCAGTTTTTAAATTTATATGCCAAAAAACTATGATAAACCAATGAGTGGATTAATCTAGTGCTTTACCCTTAATACCAGTATCACACATCCTAGGTCCAGACACCTCTATAAAGCCCTCACCTATGAGCACATGAGGCTTTGGGGCAACATATAAATACAGGCCACAATACCAGCCTCTTGGAAATCCTAGAAAAAGTAGATTCCTGGGTATAGCTGTGCTTTTAGTTTGAAAAGAAAATGTGGGAGAGATGGGTTTGAATATCCACTGCAAGACCTGGAGTTTTCATGAACAACTGAAATTTCTGATTGTTATTGGTGCTGCTGGATTCTCCTTTCCCCTGTGTGCCCAGTAGAATGTCATGTGTGCAGTTCCTGTACCCTAAAATAGGAGGGCTAGTGCCTAGGGGTGGGGGCAGCACCTCCACAGGAATGGCCTTGGATCTTAAGTCTTGGAGAAGATGAATTGTGTGCAGTCACAGAGGGCAGAGCGCACCACTCCATGAGAGTCTGAGTCCTTCAGCAGGTAGGGACATGCTTTTCAGATTCTTGGGCACTGGGTACCCCACCCCCAAAATGTATTGTTGCTTGGTTCTGGATGGCCGAAGTCAAAAATTAAGTTGTCACAGGGCCACCTTCCTTTACCTGCTCTAGAAATAGTTTCTTCCTGCTTCTCTGGCTTTTGGAGGTTTCAGCTACTTCAGGAGCATTGCACCCATCTCTGCCAGTGTCCTCCTGTGACTTTCTCTTTGTCTCTGTATCTGTGTGTCTTTCTCTTTCACTGTGAGATACAATGCCACCATCCCACTTTTTGACGCTTGCATAAGCCCCTCATAAGGCTGGGATACCAAATTACATCCTAATATATCAGGTTTTTGTCTTTTTATAACACAACAGTCATAGGATTTAAGGCCCTCCATAATCCAGGATGACCTCATCTGTACTCTTTTTCTTTTTTTTTTTCTTTAAACAAAACAAAACAGAAAGAGGGTGGAAATAATACATCATTTCAAAAAAAAGCAAGAAATCACTAGTTGATAATTACATATTGTTCTCTTAGAAGTAGCTGTTCAACTTACAAGAGTAAAGCACACAAAGTGGACATTCAAGCAGTGAGACTGCAAACAGTTCTGTTCACCTATCCAACCAAAACTTAGCAATATGGTTATATACATTACACACTTAAACATACATACAGTTATATACTTTAGAGCACTTTCTTTTCTCTTTTTAACAATAGCAATTACACACTTTGGGCTTTATTACTCCTACATTTCTTATTACATTTTATACTAGAGACACAATGTGATATTTATAAATATGACTCTTATTTCACTAATGAGGATAGCCTCAAGTTGTCTCCATTTACCTATGAAGGCCTCCAGATCATCCTTTTTTATATCTAAGTAATATTCCATTGTATAAAAATACTACATCTTTTTCATCCACACTGTGGTTGATGGGCATCTTGGTTGATTCCAAGATTTAGCTATTACAAATTGTGATACTATGAACATGGGTGTACATATATCACTGTGATATGAACTTTTCAGTTTTTCTGGGAAAATACTCAGGAGGGGAATAGTTGGGTTGAATGGAACTTCCAATCCTAGTCTGTGGAGAATTCTCCACACTGATTTCCATAGTGGTTGCACCAGTCTACACTTCCACCAACAGTAGAGCAGTGTTCCTTTTTCCCCCTCAGCCTTGCAAACATTTGTAATCAGTTGACTTCTTGATGGCAGCTATTCTTTCCAGAGTGAGATGAAATCTCAATGCAGCTTTAATTTGCATATCTCAAATGACCAGTGATGATGAACATTTCTTCATGTATTTATTTGCCATTTGTATATCTTCATTTGAAACCTGTGTGTTCCTCTCACATTTTTGGAGAGACTCTTTGAATTTGGGTAGCTTGATGTTTTTCAATTCTTTATATGTTCTGGATATTAGTCCTTTGAGGAGTTGTTGGCTATAATTCTTTCCCATTGTGTGGGTTTTCTTTTCACTATGTTGGTGATTTCTTTTGAAGTGCAGAAACTTTTTCATAATATGAGATCCCAGTTGTTGATTCTTTGAAGTGTTTCCCGTGCAGTTTGCATTTTGTTCATGAGTTCTATGCCTACCCCTATGTCTCCAAGACTTCTACCTACCTTGTCTTCCAGTAGATGTAGTGTTTCTGTTTTAATATTTAGGTCTTTGATGCATTTAGACTTTAGTTTTGTGCATGGTGATAGGCATGGATCTAGTTTCATTCTTCAGCATGTAGAGAGCCAATTTTTCCAACATCATTTATTACAGAAGCTATCCTTCAGTGAACATGGTTAGGCCCTTTGTCAAATATCAGGTGGCTGAGCATCTTTGTAGTTGTGCTTGCATCTTCTAATCTGTTCCATTGATCCTCAGGTCTATTGCTTTGCCAGTACCATGCTGATTTTATGACTATGGCTTTTTTCAAGTCAGGAATTGAGATACCTCCTGCCTTGCCTTTGTTGCCCAGAATTGCCTTTACTATTCTAGATTTCTTCTGTTTCCAAATGAATTTTAGGAGGGTTTTCTCTAGATCTGTGAGGTATGTTAATGGTATTTTGATTGGGATTGCGTTAAATCTGTATAACAGTTTGGGGAATAAAGCCATTTTCACAATGTTGGTTTTTCCTAGCCAAGAGCAAGGAATATCTTTCCATTTTCTAATATCCTCTAATCTCCTTTTTTAGTGTAGCATAACTTTCAGCATAGAGGTCTTTTACGTTCTTAAGTTGATTCTGATTCCTAAGTATTTCATTTTTTTAGATGCTAATGTGAAGTGTGACATTTCCATAATTTCTCACTTGGTGAGTTTTTTGTTTGTGCAGGAATACTATTGATTTTTGAGCATTGACTTTGTATCCAGCTACACTGCTGAATTTGTTTATTACTTCTAGTAGCCTTTTAATGGAGTGTTTGAGGTTTTCTATGTACAGAGTCATGTCATCTGCAAATAGTGATAGTTTAACTTCTTGCTTTCTTATCTTTATTATTACTTTTATTTCTCTCTCTTGTCTGATTGCTCCAGCTAGTCTTTCCAGAACTATATTGAATAGGAGTGGTGAGAGTGGACATTCTTGTCTTCTTCCTGATTTTAAAGTAAAAGCCTTCAGTTTTTGTCCATTTAGTGTAATGTTGGCTTTTGGTTTGTCATAGATGGCCTTTATAGGGCTGAGGTAGACACTGTGTATTCTGAGTTTTTGAAGGATTTGTATCATGAAAACATGTTGGACTTTATCGAAAGCTTTTTTTTTTTTTGCATCTATTGAGATGACCAATTGGTTTTTGTTTTTGGCTCTGTTGCTGTGGTGTATGACATTTATTGATTAATATCTTAAACCATCCCTGCATTCCTGGAATGAATCCCACTTGTTCATGTTATATAATCTTGATGATTTGTTGCATTCTATTTGCCAGTATTTTATTGAGAATCTTTGCATCAGTGTTCCTTAGTGAGAATGTTCTGTAGTTCTCCTTTTTGGTTGGGTTTTTCTCTGGTTTTGGTATGAGAATGACACTAGCCTCCAGTAATGATTTAAGGAGGATTGCTTTTTCTCAATTTCATTGAAGAGTTTAAGGAGTATTGGCATCAAATCTTCTCTAAATTTCTTATAGAATTCAGCTGTGAATCCATCAGGACCTGGGTTTTTCTTTGTTGGTAAATTTTTAATTATGTTTTCAGTTTCAATAGCTGATATTGGGTTATTCAAAATTGCTTTATCTTCTTGGTCAAGGTTCGGTAGTTCATATATTTCTAGAAATCTGTCCATTTCCTTTGTGTTCTCCACTCTATGTGAGTAGAGATTTTCAAAGTAGGTATTCATGATCTTTTGAACTTCCATGGCATCTGTAGTAATTTCCCCCTTTTCAATCCTTATTGTGTGAATTTGGTTTTTTCTTTCTTTTTCTTTAGAAGGTTAGCTAAAGGTTTAACAATGTTGTTTATTCTCTCAAAAAACCATCTATTTGATGCATTAATTCTTTGTATTTTTTTTTTAGTTTCACTTGCATTGATTTCTGCTCTAATCTTTACAATTTCCACTCTTCTATGAGCTTTGGGTTTAACTTGTTCTTTTTCTAGAAGCTTGAGATGAAGCATTAGGTTGTTTATTTGAGCACTTTCTGTTTTTTTTTGATATGACAATTAATTGCTATATATTTCCCTCTTAAGACTACTTTCATTGCATCCCACAGATTACAGTAAGTTGTTTCTGTATTTTCATTGAATTGTATGTATGGCTTTATTTCTTCTTTAATTTCATCTGTAGCCCACTTGTTGTTCAAAAGGTTGTTATTTGATTTCTCTGTATTTATCCAAGTTTTGCAATTTCTTTTGCCACTGATTTCTAATTTCAGTTCACTGTGATCAGATATTATGCATGGGATAATTTTATTTAAAGATAAAAAAATCAAGAAAAAAGTAGAAATATTACAGAATTTGAAGAAATGAAGACAAATATTAAGAAATCACTAGTTGATACATTACATATTGTTCTTTTAGAAATAGTTATTCAAGTTACAGAATTAAAGCACACAAAGTGGACACTAAAGCAGTGAGAGTGCAAACAGATCTGTTCAAGAATGCAACAAGAACCTAGAAATATGGTCATCAAGGCATGGGATAATTTTAATACCTTTGCAGTTACTTAAGAATGTTTTATGGGATACTATAGGGTTCATGTTGAAGAATTCCCATGGGCAGCTTAGAAGAATGTGTATTCTGATGTGGTTGAGTGGAACACTCTGTAAACATCTACTGAGTCCAAATGCTAACAGATATGATTCAGTTCTATTATTTATTTGCTGACATTTTGGCTACTTGATCTATCTCTTTGTGTCAATGAACTGTTAAGGTCCCCTGTTATAATTGTGTTCTTGTGTATTTGGTTTTTCATGTCCATTAGTATCTGTCTTATATATTTGGGTGTTTCTGTATTTGGTGCATATATATTTATAATTGTTACTTCTTCCTGTTGAATTTTTCCAATATCAAGTATGTAGTGACCTTCTTTATCTCTTTTAATCATTTTAGGTTTGAAGTTCACATTGTCTGCAAACAGAATAGTTACCCCTGCTTTTTTCTGGGTTCCTATTGCATGGAATACTATTTTTCAACCTTTGAATTTTAATCTGTGAGTTTTCTTTTGGGTCAGATGTGTTTCTTGTATACAGCATATTGTGGGATTGTGTTTCTTGATCCATTCTGTCAACCTATTTCTTTTGATAGGTGAATTGAGACCATTTATGCTTTTTGGATACAATTGATATGTGCTGGCTCAACTTTGACATGCTATGTTCCAGTAGTTTGTTTTCTGCTTTGCCCCCTTGCTTAATTGCTTGTCCAACTTGATGGTTTCTTTCTATTATTGTTCTGGAGATTGTGGTCATTTTTATCTCTATCTACTATGTCTTTAAATACACTTTCTAGGGTTGGCTTGGTGGATGTGAATTTCTTCAGTTGTTCCTTGTCATGGAAGTATCTTGTTTCTCCATTAAATTTGAATGAAAGTTTTGCTGGGTACCTCAGTCTGGGTTGAAAGTTGTTTTCTTTCAGGGTTTCAAATATCTCACTCCAAGCTTGTCTTGACTTGAGGGTTTGTGATGAAAAGTCTGCTGTGAATCTAATGGGCTTTCCTTGATAGGTGAGTTGTGTCTTTTCTCTAACAGCTTTTAATATTCTGTTTTTATGCTGTATGTGTGAGATCTTAATTGTAATATGTCTGGGTGTAGATTACTGTTGTTTGTGACTGTTTGGCATTCTATATGCCTCAATTATCTGCATATCAGATTTTTGCCCATGTTTGGGAAATTTTCTGATATTGCTTTTGTGAATATTTTAGTTATGTCATTTCCATTGACTCCTGCATCTTCACTAATGCCTATTAATCTTATATTATTTCTCTTGGCATCGTCTTGAAGTTGCTGGATTGTCATGTTATGCTGCTTTGTTGTTATTAAAAGTTTTATCATTTCATGATCACTAATTGTGATCCTGTCCTCAAGATCCAAAATCCTATACTCAGCTTCATTTAAATGGTTTTTCCAGTTTACAATATAATTTTTTGTTTCTTTGATGTCTCTTTGGATTTGTTGCATGAATTGTGCTTGTTTTCTATATTGCTCATTCAAAGTTTCAATCAGTTTAACATGCTCCTGTACTTTTTTCTCTATTTCTTCTTTAGCTGTGCTCAGCAACGCCTTTACTAAAGTTTTTATTTCTAACTTTACATGGGAGATTACTTCTAATTTGATTTCCTCTGTAGCCTCTTTGGAGTTTTTTTTTTTTTTTCACTCACTATCTTTTCAGAGATTTCCAGTGTGTTACTTTTGAAGTCCTCTATTTCAGTGTCTCCTATGCTTGTTTCTGGTGAACTAGATATTTGAGATTGCATTTTGCATTTTCTTTTTGCCATTTTCTCCTTTTGTGTTAATATTTGGTCATTCAGTTCCACTAGTGTCAACTGTTGGTAGTGTGTATCTTTGGACCTTAATGCAAGGTTGATGTTGTTCAATATCTGGGTCCCACAATGAAGAGGTGGGCCAGTCACCTGACTTCCCCCTGTAGGGCCTGTTGGGTGAGTCCTATAGTCTTCCTGGAATGATAAGCCTAGTAGTATTGATGTAGGTCAACTTTTAGTTTCTGTATTACTTTATCTTCAGGTTATTCTAAGTTACCAAATCTTCCTGTCTATAGTGTTTGTTTTGGCTGAGGCCCTACTGTGTCCCTATTGTGTGCCTGTGTCTCATAAGCCCTTTTGATTTTCTCCAAGTTGGGTGACTACTGGCACACTCCTCACCCTGCCTGATGTTTTCTGTGTGCAGGAAGGAGTCACCCACACTCTTGCAGACTCACCAATGTCTTACAGTTAGTTGGAAGAAGCTTTACTACTGGCCCTATTTACCCATTGTACACCTCTGTTTTAGGGGAATACTCACTACACTGACTGGAGCCTGCTGAGATCTTCTGTTTGGGTGAGACAGTTACTGAATCTCCTTTCAAGTTATCACGGTTAATCTGCTGTAGTCCAAGATCCTGGGTTAAAGGGTGGGAGCTGAAGATGAATAGCAATATTAGGTCCAGGATGTAGGGAGTGTCCCCGAGGGGCCAGCAGATGTCCTGTGTCTAGGCATCTACTTGGTATGGGCCAAGGTCCCAGGGCAGCGTGGCATTTATTCAATGCTGACTGGAATTGCACAGGAAACAGGCAGCTATGCAGGTCAAGTTCAGAGGGCAGCACACATTCCTCAGGGCCAGTAGTATTTGCACAGGAAGTTCTCGGCAGCACGGGTCAAGGTCCCAGGGCAGCTTGGAGTTCCTTAGTGATGACTGGAGTTGCACCTGTTTCTGGGTTTTTAGGGAGTTTTCAGACCTTCCTCGGTGCACCGGGAATCTTGGCCCACTTTTCACCCCCAGAGTATACTGCTAGCAACTTCTTGCCACTTGGAGTTCACTGGGTATGGGCCAGTTGAGTCCGAGGGGACTCCATGTGTGCTCTGGTGATTTCAGCCACACTGTCTGTTCTTGCTATCTGGGAGCAAAGTTCTAAGGCTTCCTTGTGCATTGGAATTCAACCCATGAGCCTGGTCAGGTCCCAGGACTGGGTTCCAGACCCTGCTTGCTGCTTGGAATTTGATGGGCATGGCCTGTTTAGGCACTCTGGTACCTCCTGTGCATCTAAGGGTGATTTCAGATGCAGGGCATGGTCATACTGCCTGGGAGCAAAGTTCTAAGGTTTCCCCATGGGCTAGGATTAAACCCAGGTGCATGATCAGGGCCTAGGACTGGATTCTGGGCCCTGCTTGCTGCTTGGACTTCATTGGGTGTGGCCTGATTAGACCGTCAGGTACCTCATGTGCATCTTAGGGTGATCTCAGATGCAGGGTGTGGTCTTACTGCCTAAGAACAAAATTCCAAATTTCCCTGTGTGTTGGAATTCAACCTATGTGCACATAGTCAGGGCCAGGGACTAGATTCTGGGCCCTGCTTCGTGCTTGGAGTTCATTTCTACTCTTGTCATCTTCAAAGGTCCAATTTCTGAGTGAGGGCTCATTCTGATTTCCCAGATGACTTACCCTTGGTAGGAGTCTTCCACCCAGTATGTGAAAATGGCAGATGATGTCCTAGGCAAGTTTCAAGAATCTCCTACATCTTGGACATTGTCTAATTCTTGACATTAGTGAGTGTTTGTCTATGCCATAGGCAGAGTGAGGGTGCTCCTGTCTACCACACTTTGGGGCTGGGCCCTGGCCTCTGAGAATGAGTTTCAGGGGCCTGGCTGAGCTCCTGCCCCATCAAAGAAGGTGAGAGTTGGCAGGACCATCTCAGAGCACTGTGGAGCTGTTAGGGAGGCCCCAGACTGAGCACATTAGGAGGAGAGGCTGCAGGCTGTAATGGAGTTGGGACAACAGCCTGTGTGCAGTTCAATTGCAACCTCTGGGCAGGCTCTTCTCACATGACCTACCATTCTTTCATTCTTATCCCATCCTGCAGTGCTCTGGTTTTCCTTCCTTTCTACTGATATTGTGGGGAAGTACATGCCATGTCACAAGCACACACACCCTCAGTAATTTATCGTTACATATAACAAGATTCAAGAGGCACTGGGTAGAATTGTTTAGAGGTCCAAGAGTAGGGTCTTACCATTGGGCCCACTCTTACCACTGCAAAAAAAAAAAATGGTCAGTCATACTTGTCGTGGTGTAATATTCCTGTAATCTCTTTTTTTATATTAAAGAGAATAAAACAAAAGAGGACAGATCTAAGCAGATCAGAACAGAACAATGTAAGCAACACAGCACTTCACAACAAGACAATTGGATATTAACAGTAGCTATCATAATGTCTCTTTCTTTGAAATAGTTGAGCTTATCTTTACATACAATAATGTCAAACATAACAAAGTAGAATAAACAACTCAAGAGAATGGAAGTATTCCAAGGCATTCTGAAGCAAATAACCAAAGATGAACAATGGCTGCTTTATTATGAAATTGTCCATAAAAATTTTGTTTTTACTATCATATATGTTAAAATCCAATAAGACACAATGTGATAGAACCAATGGTAATAGAAAAACAAAAGCATGGTAGGACTTCAGAGCAAGATGATATTAAATCAACACTGGCTGCCATACTGTCTTGTCTTCAAAGTAACTATTCATATGATCACAAATATTAAGATCAGACAAAACAAAAGAATAAACCCATTCCAACCAATGAATGAAGACATAAGACATCAAAGCAGTATAATGGTGAACCATGATTTCCATAAAATCTTCGGTACTCTTACCATTTTTTACACTAGGGAGACTATATGGTATTTATACATGTGAGTTTGATTTATTTCACTGATGAGTATAGATTCAAGTTGCATCCACATTTATTTATAAATATCTTAATGTGATCATTCTTTATAGCTGAGTAGTACTACATTGTATAAAAGTATCACAATTTTTTTTTATCCATTCCTCAGTAGATGGGCACTTAGGTTGTTTCCAAGACCTGGCTATTACAAATTGTGCCACTATAAACATGGGTGCACATATATCACTGTGGTAAGATGTTTTCAGTTCTTCTGGAAATATGCCTAAGAGTAGAATAGCTGGATCAAATGGGACCTCCAACCCCAGCTTTTTGAGGAATCTCCAGATTGACCTCCACAGTGGTTGCACCAGTCTATACTCCCACCAACAGTGCAGAAGAGTTCCTTTTCCCCCACAGCCTCTCCAGCAGTAGTTGTTGGTAGTTTTCTTGATCCTGGCCATTCTTTCTGGAGTGAGATAGTATCTCAGTGTGGTTTTAATTTGCATTTCTCTAATGAACAATGATTATGAACATTTTTTCATGTATTTATTTGCCATTTGTATTACTTCAACTGAGAATTGTGTGTTCATCTCGGATGCCCATTTTTGGATTGGGTCTTTGAATTTCAGGGGTCTGATTTTTTTTAATTCTTTAAAAGTTCTAGACAGAAGTCCTTTGAGGAGCAGTTCACTAAGATTTTTTTCAAAGTTTGTGGGTTTTCTTTTCACCCTGAAGGAGATTTCTTTGGACATGCAGAAACTCTTTAATAAGATGTGATCCCAGTTACTGATTCTGGGAAGTATTTCCTGTGCAGTTTGATTCTTGTTCATGAACCCCTATGTCTTCTAGATTTTTACCTACTTTGTCTTCCAACAGATTTAGTGTTTCTGTTTTAATATTTAGAACTTTGATCCATTTAGATTTTAGTTTAGTACGTTGTGATAGGCATAGGTCTAATTTTAGTTTTTGGCATATGAATAGCCAGTTTTTCCAACACCATTTATTAAAGAGACTATGGTTCTTCCAGTGAACATGCTTGGCCCCTTTATCAAAGATAATGTGGCTGAGTGTGTTCATTGTTGTATCTTCTAGTCTATTCCATTGATCTTCAGGTCTGTTGTTATTCCAATACCATGTTGATTTTATTACAGTAGCTTTGTAGTATAACTTCAAGTCAGGGATTGTGATGCTGCCTGCCTTGGCTTTGCTGTTTAGAATTGCCTTTGCTATTCTAGGTCTCTTCTGGTTCCAGATGAATTTTAGGAGTGCTTTCTCTAGATCTATGAAGTATGTTAGTGGTATTTTCATTGGCATTGCAATGAATCTGTATAACAATTATGGGAGAATGGCCATTTTCACAATATTTATTCTTCCTGTCCATGAACAAGTGATGTCTTTCCATTTACTGAGGTCCCCTTCAATTTCGTTTTATAGGGTATTATAATTTTCCCTGTATAGATCTTTTACATCTTTCATTAGCTTAATTCCTAAATATTTCTTTTTTTTTTTTTTGGATGCTAGTGTGAAGGGTGTGTCTTCTCTTATTTCTCTCTCAGTGGTTTTGTTCTTAAGTGTATAAGAATGCTATTGATTTTTGAGTATTGACTTTGTATCCAGCTGCATTGCTAAATTTATTTATTATATCTAGGAATCTTTCAATGGAGGTTTGGGGGTCTTCTATGTAGAGTATCATGTCATCTGGAAATAATGATAATTTAACTTCTTCTTTTCCTATCTTTACTCCTTTTATTTTTCTTCTCTAATTGCTCTGGCTAGTATTTCCATTACTATGTTGAATAGGAGCGGTGATAAGGGACATCCTTGTCTTGTGCCTGATTTCAAGGTAAAGGCTGTCAGTTTTTGGCCATTTAATATGACACTGGCTTTTGGTTTGTTGTAGAGGGCCTTTATCATATTGACATAAAGCCCATCTATTCCAATTCTCTGTAAGGTTCTTATCATTAATGAGTATTGGACCTTATCAAAAGCTTTTTCTCCATCTATAGAAATGATCATTTGATTCTTACTTCTGGTTCTATTGATATGATGGATTACATTTATTAATTTATGTATGTTGAACCATCCCTGCACACCTGGAATGAATCCCACTTGGTCATGGTGTATAGTCTTCTTGATGATTTGCTGCATCCTGTTTGCCAATACTTTATTGAGAATTTTGGCCTCTATGTTCATTAGGGAGAGTGGCCTGTAGTTCTCTTTTTTAGTTGGATCTTTCTCATGTTTTGGTACTAGAGTGATATTTTCTTCCAGAAATGACTTAGGGAGAATTGCTTCCCTTTCAATTTCATTGACGAGTTTGAGGAGTGTCGGTATTAAGTCTTCTTTGTATTTCTTGTAGAATTCCACAGTGAATCTATGTGGGCCTGGGCTCTTCTTTGTTTGTAGGGAGTTGATTACATTTTCAATTTCATTAATAGAAATTGGGTTATTCAACAGTTCTTCTTGATCCAGCTTTGGTGGCTCATATGTTTCTAGAAATCAGTCCATTTCTTCTGTGTTATCAAACCTATGTAAATAAAGGTTTTTGAAATAGTTGTTGATGATCTTTCATATTTCCACAGGGTCGGTAGTGATTTCACATTTTTCATTCTGTATTGCATGAATTTGAGTCTTTTCTTTTCTTTTTTAAATTAGGTTGGCTTGGGGCTTAACAGTTCTATTTATTCTTTCAAAGAACCAACTCTTTGATTCATTGATTCTTTGAATTATTTTCTTAGTCTCTATTGCATTAATTTCTGCTCTGATCTTTATAATTTCCTCCCTTCTTTTGGCTTTGGGCTTGGCTTGCTCTTCTTTTTCTAGATGTTTGAGGTGTACTATCAGGTTGCTTATTTGTGTTTCTTCTGTTTTCCTTATGTGGGAACTCAGTGCGATAAATTTTCCTCTAAGGATCACTTTCATTGCATTCCACAGGTTCCAGTGAGTTTTATTTGTATTTTTGTTTGCTTGTAGATATTGTTTAATTTCTTCTTTAATTTCCTCTGTGACCCACAGATTGCTCAAGATTGTATGATTTAATTTCCATGTGTTTGTGTGGTTTTTGCAGTTACTTTTATCATTAATTTCCAGTTTCATGGAACTATTATCTGATAACGTGCATGGGATAATTTCAGTTCTTTTGCATTTACTTAAAGATGTTCTTTGGGTTAGTATATGGTCTATTTTAGAGAATGTCCCGTGTACTGCTGAGAAAAATGTATATCCTGATGTTGTTGGATTGAGCACTCTGTATACATCTATCAAACCCTTTGTTTTCAGGTGTGATTCAGTTCTGTTATTTCTTTGCTGATTTTCTGTCTAGTTGATCTATCCCATTGTGTCAATGGTGTGTTAAGGTCTCCTGTTATAATTGTGTTATTGCCTATTTGATTTTTCATTTCTGTTAATACTTGCTTTGTGTAGTTGGGTGCTCTGGAATTTGGTACATATATATTTAAGATTGTTACCTCTTTGTGTTGCAGTTTTCCCTAACTATCTTCTTTATCTTTACCTTCTTTATCTCTTCGGACCATTCTTGGTTTGAAGTTCACATGGTCTGCATGTGAAATAGCTACCCCTGCTTTTTTTTTTTTTGAGTTCCTGTTGCATAGAGCATGGTTTTCCATCATTTGACTTTCAGTATATGAGTTTCCTTTTGAGTTAGATGGGTTTCCTGTAGACAGCATATGGTTTTATGTTGTTTCTTGATCCATTCTGCCAGTCTGTTTCTTTTAATTGGTGAATTGAAGCCATTTACATTAAAGGTTGTAACTGTCATATATTGGTTTATTGTTGACATGTTATCTTTCTGATGTTGCATCTTAACTTTCCATTCTTTTAATTGTCTGTCTTGTTCAGTGGTTTTTTTCCTTTGTGTATAATAGAATGTCTTTCAGTATTCTTTGCAACGTTGGTTTGGTGATCATGAAGTTCTTCAGCTGTTCTTTGACATGGATGTATCTTATTTCTCCATCAATTTTGAAGGACAGTTTTGCAGGGAACATCAGTCTTTTTTTGTTGTTGTTGTTTTGTTTTTGTTTTTGGTACAGGGGATCAAACTTATGACTTTGCACCTGCAAGGAAGGCACTTAAGCCACTGAGCTAAATCCCCAGCTGGGAACATCAGTCCAGGTTGGAAGTCATTTTCCCTTAAGATCCAAAACACTTCACTCCATGCTCTTCTTCACTTCATTATTTGTGTTAAAAAGTCTGCTGTGATTCTGATAGATTTTCCTTTGGAGGTGATCTGTCTTTTCTAACAGCTTTTAATATTCTGTTCTTATTTTGGATTTCTGGGATGGTGATTATTACATGTCTGGGTGTAGTATTGTTTTGGTTATGGCTATTTGGAGTTCTATGTGCTTCACTAATCTGTATGTCAGTTTCCATACTCATGTTGGGGAAGTTTTCAGCTATTACTTCTGTAACTAGCCTGTTGATTTCATTTGTGTTGTCCCCTTCTTTTATATTTATCCCTATTAACCTTATGTTGTTTTTCTTTGCATCATCTTGCAGGTGTCAAGTTGTTATTTCCTGATTTGTTTTTATCTTTAGAAGATCTTTCCTTTCCTGTTCACTAGCTGCAATCTTATCTTCAAGGTCTGAGATTCTATCCTCACTTTTGTTGAGGCAGTTTTTGCAGCTTTCAGTAGAGTTTTTGATTTCCTGTATATCTCTTGGAATCTGCTTCATGTATTCTGTTTGTTTCTTAAACTTTCTTTCAGGGATTCTATCCTTTTGCTTTGTTCCTCTAATTTTTAGCTGTGTCTTTGTTGGATGCATTCAGTCTTTCTTTCACTACTTTTTCATTTCCTCTTTTACCTCAGAGATTATTACTGATTGGAGTTCCCTCATAGCTTCCAATACTTGCTTCTTTATTTCAGTTGATATCATTTCAGGCATTTCAGGTGTATGGCTGGTATTTTCTTCTATGTACATGGCTCCTAGGTTTACTTGGAATGGGTTGGAGGTTTGGGATTGCATTTTGGTCTTTCATTTTGTCATTTTCCTATATTTCCATGCTTCCAGTGATGTTCCTAATGTTTCCCTGTATGTGTTGGACATCACCTCCTGTGCCCTCCATTACTGGTACTCATGTGGCTTTGGCTCCCCTTTTGTGCAATGGGCCTGGTTTCCCTGGTTGAAAGAAGATCACTGGGCATGGTCTGCTCAAGCCCTTTGAACCTCTGGAGCCTAGTTCAGTGTCCTAAGGAAGCTGGGCAATTACCCAGCCTCCAGGATTGATGATCCCAAACTTTTCCTGGACCTGCCCTAGTGAGCTGCAACTCACCTGGCAGCAGCAGCTCAGGCCTGGCTCCCCTTTTGGTTGAGCCTGGCTCACCTGGTTGAATGAAGGTCACTGGGTACAGTCCACTCAAGCCCTGGGAACCTCTTTAGCTTAGTTCTGTGTCCTAAGGGACACAAAATACTGAACATCTGCAATTTAAAGGAAAAAAGGTTAATTCCATCTCATGGGTTAGCAAGATTGAGGCAGAAAGGCAGCATGGATGGACATGACAGAAGAAACCTATTCAACCATGGCAGTCAGGATGTAGAGACAAGGAAAGAGGCAGGCACAAGGACACAGCTTTTCAGGTTATGTCTCCAGGAAGCCCCCTCCAGACAGGCTCCACCTGCTAACTGCACTAAACTCCCCTACTGATGAACATAGGGTTCCATCGTGCAATCACCTTCCAAATACAATATTTTGAGGGATGCAGAGTAGAGGTTGTGGGGACAATAGTGTGGAAAGAAAGGAAAATCTGTTGGGCATCTACTGGCTGCCAGAATTGTGCTACAACTTCTGCAATGTAGTCTGCAGCAACTCACATTAGAAAACGTACTTATCCACAATTTTTTACACTGTGAATGGAATATTTGAAGATAAAAACTAATCCACTGAGTTCATACTCTTAAAACCAGTCAGAATTGGTATTCTAGATCTAGCCTAGACAGCTAACTTCCCCTGCCCCACCTGTATCATTGTTTTTGTTTTCTCTTAAGAAAGAAGAAAGGAAAAAAAGACAGAAAACCACAGGTTAGAAAATATATTGATGCTGGTGTAGGGGTGCATTCTTAACATCCCTTCACTAATGAGATTGTAGCAAGAGAATTTCTGCAATTTTGAGGCCAGGTTGGGTACAAAGTGGGGTCAAGTTCAGCATAAACTGCATAGTGAAATGCCATCCCAAAGACAAAGAAAGATGACGAGGGAGGAAGGGAGGGATGGAGAAAAGAAAGAAAGAAAGAAAGAAAGAAAGAAAGAAAGAAAGAAAGAAAGAAAGAAAGATCATGTTGATCATCCTCTCAACCTCCATGAACAATAGTTTCAAACACCTACTGCCAGCATGTCCCCTGCAGCCACTTCCTACCAGGCAGATTGAATCTCATGCTTATACCCATGATTTACCTGCATGAATACCATTTGGTGTGATGTCAAAAAAATTACATTGGAGGACCGAATGTGAAGCCATTTGTGAAATGGTTCCAACATGTCCCAG
Source organism: Hydrochoerus hydrochaeris (assembly GCA_004027455.1). Classification (NCBI taxonomy): domain Eukaryota; kingdom Metazoa; phylum Chordata; class Mammalia; order Rodentia; family Hydrochaeridae; genus Hydrochoerus; species Hydrochoerus hydrochaeris. The sequence continues at coordinate 52,463 of PVLA01004444.1, forward strand.
TTTAGATAGAACACTTTGACATGTCCTCTCTCAGAAGTTGAAGATAAGTAGATGCAGCCTCACATGCTCAGGGTAAAGTTTAGTCAGAGAACATTCCCTAGTTTACCCATGTTTGCATCTCAGTCACAGGTGCTGAAAGTTTAATAGTCACCTGTGTTTAACTTTGCAGGGATAAGAGTATTTGCATTGAATTCAGAAACTCAAATCCATGACTCAGCACCATTGAGAAAATTAAATGATAACCTCTGAGTTATGATATCAAAATTCCTTCCCTAATCTTCATGCAGTGTTTTGTTCTTGCGGTAATTTGTATCTCTCGATCCATTTCTTTTTTATTTTATTTAAAAAAAGAAAAGAAAATTAAAAAAACAAAATATAAAAAAGAATACAGAATTTTAAAAAAATTAACATAAAATCACTAGTTGATACATTATGTATTGTCATCTTAACAATAGTTGTTAAAGTTACAAAATGAAAGAATAAAAAGTGGCTATATGTTCAAACATTGGCAGTGCAAACCCTTCTATTCAATGATCTAAAAGAAATTTAGTAATATGATCATTGATCTTACACACTATTCATACCATTATATCCTCTAGAGCACTTTGCTTCACTTTCACTTTTACAATATCTATTATAGCTATTATACATTTACATATATCATACTTTTATATGTATTATACTTTATGGATACCATCATTCTGCCAGTTCTTATTATTTTTTACACTAGAGAGACAATGTGATATTTGCTAATGTGAATCTTGCTTATTTCACTAATGAGGATATTCTCAAGTTGCCTCCATTTATCTATAAATGCCTCAACATCATCCCTTTTTACAGCTGAGGGATATTCCATTATATAAAAATACCACATTTTTTCATCCACTGCACAGTTGATGGGCATTTTGGTTGTTTCCAAGATTTAACTATCACAAATTGTGCTGCTATGAACATGGGTGCACATATATCACTGTGACATGACCTTTTCATTTTTTTCTGGGAAAATACCCAGCAGCAGAATAGCTGGATTGGATGGAACTTCCAATCCTAGTATTTTGAGAAATCTCCATATGGATTTCCACAGTGACTATACCAGTCTGCACTCCAACAAACAGTGGAGAAGTGTTCCTTTTTCCCTGCAACATTTGTTATCAGTTGATTTCTTGATGGCAGCGTTCTTTCTGGAGTGAGATTCTAAATCTACACCCTACAATCTAAACATGAAATCTATATTTTTATGCTTTTATGAAAACAAGATAAGATGGAAATTCATCTTCCATTCTCAATTGGACTTAGGAGGAATTGTAGATCAAAACACTTCTATAATCAGTGCCAGCTCAATGTACTGTAAACTACAGGACACTGTGAAAGCTGTCCTAAGAGCAAAGTTTACAGCTGAGAATCCCTAAATCATGGACCAAACAATCCCAAATAAATAACCTAGGATGCATGCCCAAGGTTCTAAAAACAGGAATAATCTAAATCCAAAGCTGATACAAGAAAACAAGTTATAAAATCTGAGTAAAATTGATTATATTGAGAGTAAAATACAGTAAAACAATCAATGAGTTAAAGAGCTGGATCTTTGAAAGAACAAAACAACATATAAAAGACCTTACTCAATTCCCCTGCCAGAAGATAGAAAGGCCCAAATATATGCAATCAATATGTAAAAAGAAAATAAACAGCACTGAAATACAAAGATAATTGGCAACTACTTTGATAACTTTTACTTTAATAAATTAGAGAATTCAGAAGAAATCATAGATTACTAGAATCTTTGGAACTGAAACATGACATGACAAACCCTGAGGAGTTTAATAAAAGGTATTGAGTTGGAGGCAGTAATTAAAATACTAAGAAAAGCCTATATCTAAATGGATTTACTGTTGAATTGTATAAAAATATTAGAAATGATCTAGCTCCTATCCTTCTTAAATATTTCAATATTATTTAAAGGGAAGAAATAGTCCCAAAGTGATTCCTGGGACCTAACATTGCAAAATCAGAAAAGGACTCAACTAAGAAATAAAACTACAGACCAATATTCTTAATGAAGATAGATAGAAAAATCATTAACAAGGTACTGAAAAAGTGCAATAAGACTTATGGAAGAGGGCAGGTGTTTATATGACTATTGTAAAATCAGATAGAACCCAGCTTCTGCTCCATCTTGAACCACTGCTTTTATATCAAGTCAGGGGACCGGTTCAACTTTCTGCATCAATGCAGCCTGTCAGCTCTAGGCAGGCTTCTCTATCTTCTTCACTTCCACCTCTGATGATGGTCATGTTCTTCCCACCTGTCTGTGCTTGGGTTCAGCATAACCCCATTGCCCAGCTCTAAACCTGGCAGATTATACTTACACTGTCAAGGCTCACAGGGCTCCCAATCTCTGGATTCTTGAGGTGAAATATGATCTCCACATATTCAGCTGAGAGTGAAAAATTACAAGACCTTGGTCCAGTGAATCTGTGAATGGTTCATAAAATGAATTTATGCTTGATCAGATGCTTACTGATCTCTGACAAGGAGAAATGTGATCATCTCATTTGACAATTCTCACTTATGTTTCCTGAGCTATGAGAGTCTAGGCCAGGAAATTCTTGCCTGTGTCATTAACCTGAAATGTTTTTTCAGTGGTGTCTCCTTGTAGCTACAAAGCTTTAGGTAGTATACAACATCTTTGATTTATTTTGAATGCATGTTTATTCCAAATGAAGGATATTTTTAAAATTTTATTTAAAGAGAAGAGAAAAAAATATAGAAAAAAAGGGTAGCAACAATACAGAATTCTAAAAGAAAGAAAGACAAAGGAGAATGAGAAAAAGGCCCACTAAGAAATCAGTAATTTATAAATTACATACTGTCATCCTGAATGCAGTTATTCAAGTTACAAAGTCAAAGGGTACGTAGTAAAAATTTAAACACTCAGACTACAAACAGTTCTGCTCAAAGATCCAACAAAGATTCAGCAATATGGTCATCTATTTTACACACTCAAACACACATGCAGTTATATCCCTTAGAGCACTTTCTTTTGCTCTCTTTTACAATAGCAATTACACATTTTGGTTTTATTACTCTTGTGGTTCTTATTTACTTTTTATACTAGAGACACAATATGATATTTATAAATATGATTCTTATTTATTTCACTAATGAGGATAGTCTCAAGTTGTCTCCATTTGCCTATGAAGGCCTCAAGATCATCTTTTTTATAGCTGAGTAATATTCCATTGTATAAAAATGCCACATCTTTTTCATCCACTCTGCAGTTGATGGGCATCTTGGTTGTTTCCAGGATTTAGCTATCACAAATTGGGCAGCTATGAACATGAGTGCACACATATCACTGTGATATGAACTTTTCAGTTCTTTTGGGAAAATACCCAGGAGGGGAATAGCTGGATTGAATGGGGCTTCCAATCCTAGTCTTCTGAGAATTCTCCATTTGGATTTCCGTAATGGTTACACCAGTCTACATTCCCACCAACAGTGGAGCAGTGTTCCTTTTTCCCTGCAGCCTTGCCAACATTTGGTATCAGTTGATTTCTTGATGGCAGCTATTCTTTCCGGAGTAAGGTGGAATCTCAATGCTGTTTTAATTTGCATTTCTGAAATGACCAGTGATGGTGAACATTTCTTCATGTATTTATTTGCCATTTGTATAGCTTTCTCTGAGAACTGTGTGTTCATCTCAGATGCCCATTTTTGGAGAGGGTCTTTGAATTTGGGGGTCTTGATGTTTTTCAATTCTTCATATACTCTGGACACAAGTCCTTTATCTGAGGGGTTGCTGGATAAAATTTTTTCCCACTCTGTTGGTTTTCTTTTCAATCTGCTGGTGATTTCCTTTGAAGTGCAGAAACTTTTCAATAGTGTGAGATCTCATTTGTTGGTTCTTTGAAGTGTTTTCCATGCAGTTTGCATTTTGTTCATGAATTCTCTGCCTACCCCTATGTCTCCAAGACTTCTACCTACTTTGTCTTCCAGTAGATTTAGTGTTTCTGTTTTAATATTGAGGTCTTTGATCCATTTAGACTTTAGTTTTGTGCATTGTGATAGGCATGGATCTAGTTTCAGTCTTTGGCATGTAGAGAGCCAATTTTTCCAACACCATTTATTAAAGAGACTGTCCTTCTTCCAGTGGACATATTTAGCCCCTTTGTCAAATATCAGATGGCTGAGGATCTTTGTAGTTGTGCTTGCATCTTCTGATCTGTTCCATTGATGCTCAGGTCTATTTCTTTGCCAGTACCAAGCTGATTTTATCACTGTGGCTTTATAGTACTGTTTCAAGTCAGGAATTGAGATGTCTCCTGCCTTGCTTTTGTTGCCTAGAATTGTCTTTGCTATTCTAGGTTTCTTCTGTTTTCAAATGAATTTTAGGAGTGTTTTCTTTACATCTGTGAGGTATGTCAATGGTATTTTGATTAGGATTGTGTTAAATCTGTAAAAGGGTTTTGGGGGTATGGCCCCATGTTCACAATGTTGGTTCTTCCTAACCAAGAGCAAGGAATGTCCTCCCATTTTCTAATATCCTCTTTAATCTCCTTTTTTAGTATAGTATAATTTTCAGCATATAGGTCTTTTACATTTTTAGTTAGGTTGATTCCTAAGTATTTCATTTTTTTCATGTTATTGTAAAGGGTGATATTTCCATAATTTCTCTCTCAGTGAGATTTTGTTTGTGTACAGGAATGCTATTGATTTTTGAGCGTTGACTTCATATCCAGCTACACTGCTGATCTTGTTTAATTCTTCTAGCAGTTTTTTAATGGGGTTTTTTAGGTCTTCTATATAGAGTATCATGTCATCTGCAAATAGTGATAACTTAACTTCTTCCTTTCATATCTTTACTTCTTTTATTTCTCTCTCTTTTCTGATTGCCCTGGCTAGTGTTTCCAGAACTATGTTGAAAAGGAGTGGTGATAGTGGACATCCTTGTCTTGTTCCTGATTTTAAAGTGAAAGCTTTCAGTTTTTGTCCATTTAGTATAATGTTGGCTGTTGGTTTGTCATAGATGGCCTTTATAAGGTTGAGGTAGACGCCGTGTATTCCGAGTTTCTGAAGGGTTTTTATCATGAATATGTGTTGGACTTTGTCAAAAGCCTTTTCTGCATCTACTGAGATGACCATGTGGTTTTTGTTTTTGGCTTTGTTGATGTGCATTACATTTATTTATTTGCATATGTTAAACCATCCTTGCATTCCTGGAATGAACCCCACTGGGTCATGATGTATTATCTTCTTGATGATTTGCTGCATTCTATTTGCCAGTTTTCACTGAGAATCTTTGCATCAGGGTTCATTAGTGAGATTGGCCTATAGTTCTCTTTTTTGGTTGGGTCTGTCTCTGGTTTTGGTATCAGAGTAATACTTGCCTCCAGGAATGATTTAGGGAGGATTGCTTTTTTCTCAATTTCATTGAAGAGTTTGAGGAGTACTGGCATCAAATCTTCTCTAAATTTCTTGTAGAATTCATCTGTGAATCCATCAGGACTGTGGTTTTTCTTTGTTGGTAAGTTTTTAATTACATTTTCAATTTCAATAGCTGATATTGGGTTGTTCAAAATTGCTATATCTTCTTGGCTGAGCTTTGGTAGTTCATAAGTTTCTAGAAATCTGTCCATTTCCTCTGTGTTTTCCACTCTATGTGAGTAGAAATTTTCAAAGTAGGTATTCATGATCTTTTGAATTTCCATGGGATCTGTAGTAATTTCTCCCTTTTCAGTTTTTATTGCATAAATTTAGGTTTTTTCTTTCTTTCTCTTGATAAGGTTATCTAGGGGTTTATCAATTTTGTTTATTCCCTCAAAAAACCAGCTGTTTGATTCATTAATTTTTTTGTATTTTTTTGTTTCAATTGCATTGATTTCTGCTCTTATCTTTACAATTTCTTCTCTTCTATGATCTTTGGGTTTAGCTTGCTCTTCTTTTTCTAGAAGCTTGAGATGGAACTTTAGGTTGTTTATTTGTGCTCATTCTGTTTTCTTGATATGAGAATTTATTGCTATATATTTCCCTCTTAAAGACTGCTTTCATTGCATCCCACCGATTACAGTATGTTGTTTCTGTATTTTCATTCAATTGTAGGTATTGTTTTATTTCTTCTTTAATTTTGTCTGTAGCCCACTGGTTGTTCAAAAGGCTATTATTTAATTTCCATGTATTTATGCAGGTTTTACCATTTCTTTTTCCATTAATTTCCAATTTCAGTGCACTATGGTCAGATATTATGCATGGTATGATTTCAATACCTTTGCATTTACTTAAGAATGTTTTATGGGATAATATATGGTCTATTTTGGAGAATGTCCCATGTGCAGCTGAGAAGAATGTGTATTCTGATGTGGTTGGGTGGAACACTCTATAAACATCTACTAAGTCCAATTGCTCACAGGTATGATTCAGTTCTGTTATTTCTTTGCTGACTTTTTGTCTAGTTGACCTATCTTTTTGTGACAGTGGGCTGTTAAGATCTCCTGTTATAATTGTATTCTTGTGTATTTGGTTTTTCATGTTCATTAGTATCTGTCTTATATAGTTGGGTGCTCCTGTATTTGGTGCATATATATTTATAATTGTTAGTTCTTCCTCTTGAATTTTACCACTAACAAGTATGTAGTGACCTTCTCTATCTCTTTTAATCATTTTAGGTTTGAAGTTCACATTGTCTGCAATAGAATAGCTACCCCTGCTTTTTTCTGGGTTCCTGTTGCATAGAAGGCTCTTTTCCATCCTTTGACTTTTAATCTATGAGTTTTCTTTTGGGTGATATGTGTTTCTTGTATAGAGCATATTGTGGGGTCCTGTTTCTTGATCCATTCTGTCAGTATATTTCTTTTATAGGTGAATTGAGGCCATTTATATTTATGAATATCACTGATATGTACTGGCTCAACTTTGCCATGTTATTTTCCAGTTGTTTCTTTCTGCTTTCCCTGTTATTTAATTGCTTATCCTACCTGGTGGTTTTTTTCTGTTCTTATTTTGGGGATTGTGGTCATTTTTATCTCTGTCTAGTATGTCTTTCAGTACTCTTTCTAAGGTTGGTTTGGTGGACATAAATTTCTTCAGTTTTTCTTTATCATGCAAGTGTCTTGTTTCTCCATTAAATTTGAATGAAAATTTTGTTGGTACATCAGTCTGGGTTGAAGGTTGTTTTCTTTCAGGGCTTGAAATACCTCACTCCAAGCTCTTCTTGACTTGAGGGTTTGTGCTGAAAAGTCTGCTGTGATTCTAATGGGCTTTCTTTGATAGGTCAGTTGTGTCTTTTCTCTGACAGCTTTTAATATTCTGTTTTTATGCTGTATGTCTGAGATCTTAAATATTACGTGTCTCAGTGTGGATTTATGTTGGTTGTGACTGTTTGGTGTTCTATATGCCTCATTTATCTGCATGTCATATTCTTTCCCCATGTTTGGAAATTTTTCTGCTATTATTTCTGTAAATACTTTATGTATGTCATTTTCCTGGACTCCTGTATCTTCGCTAATGTCCATTATTCTTATATTGTTGCTCTTGGCATCATCATGAAGTTTCTGGATTGTCATTTCATGCCACTTTGTTATTTTTAAAAGTTCTATGCTTTCCTGATCATTAACTGTGATCCTGTCCTCAAGGTCCAAAATCCTATCCTCAGCTTCCTTTAAGTGGTTTTGCATGCTTTCAATAGAAATTTTTGTTTCTTGGATGTCTCTTTGAGTTTGTTTCTTGAATTCTGCTTGTTTTCTATATTGTTCATTCAAAGGGTCAATCACTTTCCCATGCTCATGTACTTTTTTCTCTAGTTCTTGTTTAGCTGCATTCAACAACTCCTTTACTGAAGTTGTTATTTCTATCTTTACATAGGAGAGTACTTCTAATTTGATTTCCTCTGTAGCCTGATGCATTTGTTTTTTTATTTCACTGGCTATCTTTTCAGAGATTCCCAGCATGTTACTTTTGGTGTCCTGTATTTCAATGTCTCCTATACTTGCTTCTGGTGAACTATATGTTTGACACTGCATTTTGCTTTTTTGTTTTGTTATTTTCACTCTGCCTGATGTTTTCTATGTGTAGGAGGGGATCACATGCATGCTTTTCAGAATTACCAAAGACTTACAGTTATTTGGAGGGGTTTTACTACTGGCCCTATTTATCCACTGTACCACCTCTATTTTAGGGGCATACTCACCACACTGATACAGTTAATCCACTGTAGTCCAAGATTCGCCACCTGGGAGCAACGTTCCAAAGTTTTTCACACTAACTGGGGCCTGCTGAGGTCTTCTATTGTTCCAGGTGAGAGGGCGGGCCCAGAGGAAGCAGTCCAGGGTAGTTATTATTCTTGGATGGGCTTCAGAGATGTTCATGGTGGCAGGGTGGACCCTCTGGGGAGCTTCCAGGCAGCCCATGCCTGAGGGCGGACCTCCTTGATGTTCCCTGTGGCAGGGCAGGCCCACAAGGGAGATTCCACACAGCTTACCCCTCATGCAGGCTTCCACTAAGTTCCCATTCTATTTATTGCATTATGTATGGTGAACCATTCTTTTATCTATGAAAAATGAAATTGATCATGGTGTATGAACTTTTTAATGTGAAGTGAAATTTCTTATACAAGGGCCTGAAATTAAACTCAGCATCATTTGTTCCTGCCTGACAAGTACAAGGTAATGAGCGTGATCACCAGTAACAAAAAAATAATAAATACATAAATTTGATTAATAAGTATTTTTTGGAGGTATTTTGTCTTTAAGTGTATCAGTCAATGTTTCAAGAAAATTCATTTAAAGTGACACATAATTTATAATATTATTTTGTAATATTCACCCAAAAAGTCAAATATAGATTTCAAGTGATTGGTCCACACATTAGAAACCAGAAAAATTGAACTGAGGGCTTGGATTCTACAACAATGTCCTACATTGTCTACCTGAAGACCTAGATACCATGGCAATATCCTGTCCAAGTCTATCTGGAGGCCTAGAGCCCATGGCAATGTGTCTTATAAGTCTGTGTTAAGGATCTGCACTGAGAAGGACCAGGATCAGAGTTGGAAGCTAAACCTTCTGCACCAATGAGGTGAAGGATTTGTGCCTGCTAGCTGAGGGATCTGCCCTGGAGCCAAGAAGCAATGCTCAAAGTTTGGGCCAGGGCTCTCTAAAAGAGAACCTCAGCCATCCTCAATAATGCTGAGGACCCAAGCCCCTCTGACAATGAGCACAGCTGAGTTCACATTAGGGAAAGCATTAGGACAAGCTTCTGCAGGAGGATCAACAGCAAGGAATCTTCACTTGCTGTTCTCATTTTAATACTCCTGGCAACAGTCCTCAAGCTGTCCTTCCATATGCAACACCACATTGATTCAGATCTGTTGGGTGCTACCAGTGTACCATTAGTTAACTCACCATAGTCCACAAGGAATTGTGTTCCAAAACCTTACCTTGATATAAATCCCTAAATGTTTGTGTGAGACAAATATAAACAAAGCTTACAGAATCCAGTATTTTGTCCATAAATGCCATGAGTGTAGTCAACAGAAAAGTAGAGGGCTAATTTTCTTACAAATTATGTGTATCTGGGGCTAGAACCGAATCCCTGAATTCCAGAGTTTCAGACTGCCTACTCATGCTCATGCCACTACTTATTGAATGTTTAGTTTAGAACCATTATTGTGCTCACTCTCCTAAAGCTTTCAGTAGGGCTTAGTTAGTGACCATTGGGGTATAATTTCTTAGTTTTACACATTTTGAGCTGATTGACAGCATTATAAAATTAAATTTGAAAAAATTACTTATTTTCCAAGATATATACTTTAAAAGTTCAGTTTACACCCTACTGTTACATATGAAGAAAGAAAAAAATATTATCTTCCACGTGTCATTGTGAATGGTATTGTTAATCAGCAAAATTGGGGGCATTTTTTCTTTTCAAAGTAATATATGACTGTTGTATCCTCACTGGATTATATCATCATTATGGCTAATAAATATCTCATTTTATACACATAATGTTTATTTTTTGACTTGTATGTGGAAATGTTAAATTTATATGACTTTTAAGAAATTTTTCTTGATACTACAAAGTAGACTGAGAGGTGTCTTAATGAGTTTTATTAGAATGTGTGATGAGTGGAGGCCATTCTCATTTAAAGACAAAGTGGAAAGAATACATACATTTTCATAATCTTTAAATGTGATCTACATTTCTCATTGTAACTTTATAAATTATCAAGAAACATTTTTTAAATTTTTTAAAGAGAAAAAAGCAGAAAAAAGGTTGAAATATTACAGAATTTCAAAAAAAAGGATAAACAGTAAGAGATTACTGTTTGCTAAATTACATATTATCCTTTTAGAAATAATTGTTTAAGGTAGACATTCAAGCAGTGAGACTGCAAACAGATCTGTTCAACAATCCAACAAGAACTTAGAAGTATGGTTATCAATCCTAGACACTTAAATATTCATGCTGTTATATCTTCTATAGCACTTCCTATTTCCTCTCTTTTTTACAATAGCAATTATGTATTTTTTAAAAATTTCATTTAAAGAGGAAAAAAGCAAAAGAAAAAGGGTAGCAACAATACAGAATTCTAAAAGAAAAAAGAAAAAAACACTAAGAAATCACTAGTTGATAAATTACATATTGTGATCTTGGGTGTAGTTTTTCAAGTTACAAAATTAATGGATACATACTTTTTTGTCTGTTTATTTCACTGTTTTCTATGGAGCATATTCTGGACTCTACAGATAGATAGTGTTATGGTTTCTTCCAGGTAGTCTTGCCAAATCCTCATGCGGTCTTGATGCCAGTCTTCTAGAGATTGTGATTGATTCATGGTTCAGTGTTCAGAAAGATTATAGGGGACATTAATAAAAACTAGACAAACTAAAAAAATTAAATGAACAGCTTAGTAAATATTTAGAGTCCAGAAAAGATTTCAAAAAAAATGTAGGAGTTTAAAAATTATAGGCAGCAGTAGTGAACAACATATGGACATAATATCAGAATTAGGAGAGAGGAGAGCCTCCAAAAATAAGGGATAATTATAAACAATAAGAAAACATGAAAAATGGATCCAATAACTGAAAGAAGATACAGAGAAGATTAATTTATATTTAATTAAAATAAATGAAATATTCAAAGAGAAAAAAGGCACAAAATCTGATTTACAGGTATCAGAAAAATTTCCAAATTTTTCACAATACTTCCACATATGGTTATATGAGGTAAATAAAACCCTGAAGGGCCACAAGGAAATGAAAGCCTTTCTATACCATGTTTTAGTTAAGTGCCCAGAGGTGCAATACAGGAGATGTTAACAGGTGTTAGAAAAAAATCAATGAATCACTTATAAAGGTGATTCATTAAATTTATGGCAGATTTCTTAAGACAAACAATAAAGGACAAGAGTGTTTTCTGTCAAGTATTTTAGGCCTGAAATGATAACAATTTGAAACCTAGACTCAAAGATTTTTCAAAAAAATCTGTAAAATAAATGAATAAATGAGATACTTTCATGAAAAATAAAACAGTGCTGCAAGAAATTAATGACTCCCAAATTAGGACTACAAACACTCTCAACAGTATCCTAGAAGGATACAATGAAACTAACAGTCATGAAACATCGAATAAAATTAATACAGTAGACAGGGTGAGCAGTTTAGCAAAGAAGACAAATAAAGTGGAAATCAGCAAAAGGAAAATAATTCAATGACATGAATTACTTAATATCTCTCATAATTCTCAGTGTCAATTGTAATAGATTTCATGCAATCCCTACCAAAATTCCAATAGCATATCTCACAGAATTAGACAAAACAATCCTAAAATTCACTTTGAACCAGAAGACACCTGGAATATAAAGGGCAACTCTGGTTAACAAATCCAAGGCATGGGGCATTGTAATCCCTGGCTTGAAAGTATACTACACAAAGCTGCTCTGATAAAAACAGCATGATACTGGAAAAAATAACAGACCCAATGATCAGCTGAGGGGTTAAAAGATGCAGAAACAACTCCTTACTTAGCCCACTTATCTTTGACAAAGGCACCAAAAACACTTGCTATAAAAAAGATAGACTCTTTAAAAAATGGTCTTGGAAAACTTGACTCTCCATGTGCCAAAGATTAAAATTGACCCATATATTTCACCATGCACTAAACTCAAATCAACACTGATTAGAGATCAAAATATTAAAACAGAAACATTAAATCTGCTAGAGTATAGTACAGGTAGAACACTTGAAGACATTGGTGTAGGAAAAACTTTATAAACAAAACCCCTATCACACAAAAAGTACCACAAACAAAAAATAACTGATCTCATTGCAAAGCTTTTGTCCAGCATGAGAAATGACCAACAGAGCAAGAAGACTACCTATATTGTGGAAAAAGACTTTTGCCAGCTTTTCCTCAGACAAAGGATTTCTATGTTTGGTACACTGTGGCAAACTGAGAAGTTCAGAAGTTTAACTAAGAGACTTAGCCAAGAGGTAGAATTTGTAAACATTCCCATTCTGTGCAAGAAGAGGGCAAGGGGATTTCCTGAGTGCTCCACTGGCCCTAAAGAGGTACTGGCCTGTTTCAATATAAAGGAGTAAAAGAAACTTTTGTTTTTCTACTCTTTTGTCCTGGCTGCTTTTCCTAGCTGCTGCCTCGAAGTGATGCCCTAGTGCCATGCCACCCTGCCACCATTGATATTTATTAGCTGACTTTCTGAGCTGTGAATCTGTCTGGTTCTGTGAAAGTTTCCATTACTGAAAGGTGTTGACAAGGCCTGGAAACCTAATGAAAGGAAATGTTGCAATAGCACAAATGGTTACTCAGTGAGTGATTCTTAGAGCTCTAGCCCAGTGAGGTCTTGGTGTTTCTTGTATTTTTTTTTTATTTTATCTTTTTGTGATAGAATTATACCATGCAGTTCAGGCTGATCTTGAACTCACTTTGTAGCCCAGGCTGACCTCAAATTCACTGGGATTCCTCTGCCTCAGCCCCAGCAGTTTGATGAACAGACAGTTGACACCAAGACAGGCCGTATTTTTCCATATTCATTTGTTCATTTGTTTGTTTCAGTGATCTACCTTTTTCTGTGTCCTCATCCATATTTTCAGTACTGCGTTCAAAATTGAGCTACTAAATATTTCTTAATGTTATATCTTTATTTCAATAGTAGAAATTTGATCCATATTTATTTTAATGTAGTGCATGTTAAAAGATAAGGGTTTAGCTTCAGTCTTTTGCCTGTGTGTCACCACTCTTTCCAACACCATATATTAAAGAAGCTGTCTTTCTCACAGCATATGTTTTTGTTCTATTTGGTTATATATTCCCAATATGAGGATTTACAAATTATAGATAAGGAACAATAGTTTTAGAAAAATGACCAGAAATCAAGGATTTTATTCTTGTACTAAAACCAGTGTGGAATGTTGTAGCTTGGCATAACTGACATCATTGTGAGCTCTGCATTTAACTACTGTCCTGTATTTGTCCAGGAAACTAGTGTCCAGGAAAATGGAAAATTACTCAGGGTATAAGTCCCATGAGAAAAGCAGAATGGGCTGTACTCACAAAAGAAAAATTATCCTGCTCAACAAAAGAAGCAGATTACATGTGTCAAACAAAAATTAATGTAAGATTCTAGCTAAACTGTTTCCAACAGGATGTCTTTTGTGATTTTCTCTTTTAAAAACTCTGTAACATTCCAGTTGGGTGCCACTTGTTTGGACTCTGAAATGGGGGTCTGTATACAAGTGGTCAGCTACTTTTAATCCCAAAAGTACAAGAACTAGGACTGAAGCCCTCTTTTTTTTTTTTTTTTTTTTTGGCAAGGTTGAGTAACCCCATATGTTTTTTTTTTTTTCCTAGAATACCAATACATTTGGGGAAGAACATGAGTTAAGACACAGAGTTCAGGGTTGGGATGAGGCCATTTGTACAATCAAATCAAGTTCTCAGCAGGGAGACTAAATGTTGGTTGAGGGTATAAGAGACATTTTGCACATACAAAGTTGAATTAGTATTAATTCAAAATGGGGAGTGCTTCAAGGGGAAATTTACAGACTGAACACAAAGTATAGAGCCCTGAATGTTTCCCAAAGTGAGGGACTTATGTCCCTGTCTGCACCAGTATGAAGAACCAGAATCAAGTATTGAGGTGTTCACCTTGTGGGTAAACAGACTTATGGCCCACATCTTTAGAGTTTTACTTTTATTCCACTTAGCTGGAGCCTCTGGTATTGCAGGCTTGAAGTGTGAGTGATGAATCCAATGGTTCTTTCTGGGAACCTTGATGGCCATGGGAGTATTCAAGGTGACTGTATAGGGTCTTTCAAACTGGGCGCCTAGGGATGTGGGCTGTCTCCTTCTGATGTAAATTTAATCACCAGGTTGAGTTGTCAGGGGGTCATCAGGTCTTTCAGGAATGGCCTGGTGGCCCCTAAACAAGTGGTGGATTGTGTGCAGGAAGGGCTGGAGAGCCTGAAAAGACTTAATAAGTTCTCCATTAGTGACAGCAGCCAACTTCTCATCTTGGACATGAGAAATTAAAGGGGGTGGTTGGCCATACATGGCCTCAAAAGTAGTGCCACCTGGAGGTAGGAGGTACATCGCACATACAGAAAAACAAAAGGAAGGAGACTTACCCAGGTTTTGCCAGTCTCAAGAGCCAGTTTTGAAATAGTTATTTTTCTACTTGGGCTGAACTTTGAGGCTGGAAGGCACAATGTAATTTACAATTGATTTATAAAACTGCAGCTAAATTTTGAGTGATCTGAACTATAAAACCTTGGCCATTGTTGAACCCCAAGGAGGTGGTCAAACTGAATTGAAGTTTTATCTCATAGAGGAGGTTCTTAGCTATGATGGGACCTGATTCAGTCTGAATGGCAAATCCTTCAGTCCACCAAGTGAATGTGTCTATGAGAACTAAGAGATATTTATGTCCTCCCCTTCCTGGGCCCATTTTGGCAAAGTTTATCTCAATGGTCTTCAGGGCTAAGTCCTCATTATCTCTCTTAAATATTAGTGGTGGCCAGCTTAGGGCTCATTTGAAGACATTGTGGGCATTTTTGGCTGATTTCATCAGTCGGGCAAGATAACTTGGCCAATTTTGTTTCCTCAAGTGAGTGACCCATTGGGTCTCCTGGATGGGCTGGGGACCCAGCAATCTGTCAGCCTCCTGGGGAAAGTTGGGCTTCCAGGCTCTTGCTGGTCTCAAGGATGTCTTATGTCTCACTGCAGTACTGTTTGAAGTACCAGTGGAACGTGTGTATATCCAGTGCATGACTGTAGGACTTATACCACCAGGTGAGAAAGCTGACCCTCTAGGACAGTCATACTTGTATCAGTGGAGGATCAAGACTGATAAAATGTGTTAAAGAGATTGGATTGTAGTAGGTAGTCTTTTTCAATTAGGTCTTTTCTGTTTGGGGAATTAAAGTAATACTGCCTGCTCAGAGACAATTTGAAAGTAGTCTTTTCAATTTAATTTCATTCAAGAGTCTGAGGCATTTTGACATTAGATCTTCCCTAAAGCTCTTATCCAATTTAGTGGTGAATCTACTAAGCCTTGGACTTTTCTTAGTTGGTAGGTTTTTATTCATTCCTTGATTGTGCTGCCTCTTATTGGGCTCTTCTGAGCTTTCCCTTTTTGACTGAGGTTTTGGGTTGTTTGTCTGTTTTTTTTTTTTTTTTTTTTTGAGAGAGAGAGAGACCTCATTTGGCTTGGACCTCACTGTGTAGCAAAGACTGGACTGTTACTCTCGGAGTCCTTGCCTCAGCCTCTCAAGTACTGGAATTGCAGGCATGCAACACCATGCCTGGTTATTCAGGTTTGATAACACAAGGGTCAAGGAATCTATGCATTTCTTCTCTATTCTCAAATGTATTGAATTACATGTTTTGAAAGTAATTATCTTCTGAAGTTTCACAACATCCATTTTGATTTCACCTTTTTCATTTCTAGTTGTGTTAATATGTTTCTTTCTCTTCCTTCTTCTGGTAAACTTGGTCCAAATGTTTGGCTATTTTGTATATTCTTTTGAAGAGCCAGTTCTCTCATTTCTGGATTCTTTTTGTGCTTTTTGATTGCAATTTATGTAATTTCTGCTCTTTCTCTTTTTTTTTAATCTTTCCTGGTCTTAGCTGTTGATTGGATTGTACTTACTTTCCTAGACTTTCCTTCAGGTGTATCATTTGGTTATTTATTTGGGCTTGCTCTGTTTTTCTACTGTGGACACTCACAGCAATAAACTTCCAATTTAGGACTGATTTCACTTGTGTCATAGGTCATTTTATGTTGTAATGACATCTTCACTGGTGTCTAGAAACTTTAATTGCTTCCTTGATCTCTTCTATGAGCCATTTATGTTTTGAGATTGCATTATTGCTTTGCCATGTTTTTGCAGAATTTGTCTTGTTTCCTTTACTGTTGTTTTCTAGTTTCATTGGAGTATGATGTGGTAATATAAATGAGATAATGTTTATTCACTTGTATTTACTTAAGCAAGCTCTCTGGGCAATTATTTGATGCATTTTGGAGAGAGTTCCTTGTGATAATGATCTGAGTGTGTATTGCTTTCTAGTGGTGTGGAACATTTTGCAGATACATAAGGATTCCATCTGTTTGAAGGTGTAGTTCACACCTAGTATTTATTTGTTCATTTTCTTTTTCTCTTTTTTTTTCTTTCTTGGTGTGCTTGTGAGACTTGGTTATTAATCTGTGTATCATGGTGCTGTAATTTGTCTAGTTTGCTTCCAGGCAGCTCTGTTTTGAATGTGTTATGTTCCTGTCACCTTTGACCACCAGTGACAAATACATCTGTCCTGTTTAGCACCTTCAACCATTTTATTAGGAAAAAGACAGACAGAAATGAGTAGATTCATTTTTACCACCAGTGGGATAGCTGCATTATGGTAAAGTCATGCAAGTAACATAAGTGATTCAACCCAGTGGGAATGTGTTAATTTTATGTTGAGAAGTCTGCTATAACTTTTATAGGCTTACTTTTTTTTAACTGATTTGTTGTTTTGCTTTTTAAAAATTTTTTGAAGTTAGTAAAATACAACAAAACAAGAAAGAACAAAGCCAATCAAGACAATGCAGAAAAAATTGGTGCAGAACTTAAGAGCAGTACACTGGGATAACAGTAAATGGTGCCTTAGTATATCTTGTCTTCACAATAGTTGTCCATTCAATTAGGCATAGAAAATCAAACCAATTACAGAATATTATAAAACCAATCAAAGCAGAGTATTGAATATAGCAAAACAGTTAATCAGAACAAAACAAAAGAGGTAAAATAATACATGCCTTCAAAGAGAAAATAGAAGGAAATGCCCCATATTTGCTATATTGCATACTGTCATCCTCCTAAGAGATGCTCAGACTTCTGGCCCCAGATCAGCATGGTCAACCCAACAATACAAGTATTTAGTTGCTTTATGTGCCTTAATTGCTATCAACTCTGGCTGTCTTCAGAACCATCCAGTTGCTAACGGGTGGGGGGACTGGGTCATTTGATTCTCAGACTGTGCTCCAGTAGGTTCACTGGAGACACTGATTTGTTATCTCCCAGGTGGGCCTGCCACTCAGTCACACTGCTGCTTACCAGGAAGGAGGGCTTGTTGCCTTGTTGGTTGCCCCCCCAAGTTCCAATATGATTGGTTCTCAGGAGATGCTGAGTTGTTCTCTCCCTGGTGTGCCTGTTGTTGCTCATGTTGCCACTTACTAGGAATTGGGGCCCATTGCTTTCTTGATCTGCCTTCCAAGTTCCAACATGTCTGGTTCTCAGCAGATGCTGACTTGTTCTCTCTTTGGTGTGCCTGCTACTCAATTGTGCCATTGCTTACCAGGTAAATGTGTTTCTTGCATGCAGCATAGCTATTGGATTTTGCTTCTTGATTCATTCTTTCAATCTGTTTATTTTTCTTAGTGAATTGAGACCATTTACACCGGTGGTTATAACTCATATGTGTTGACCTATCATCATATTTTACTGTTGTTTGTACCCTGCCTTTTCCTACTGATAATTGCATCCCCTGTGTATCAGTCATTGTACTATTACAGAAACAGGCATAACAGAAAATATTCCAATTAGGATAAATTATGAGATTGGCTTATGATGGTTAGCTAAAAAGTTGGATGAGGAAGCATCCAGAGAGTGTTTGCACTAGGACTGGCACTTTCAATCCAAGTTCTGGAGTTAATTTCAGTTTCTCCTCTAAGTCTGCATCAGGAAACCAATGAGTCTGAGACAGAAGACTGAAGAGTGTGTAGTCTTAGAGGGAAAACAGAAGAGTCGATTTGTGAATGCTAAGGAAACTGAGGCAGAAATCAAAGAGGTTATGTTGGAAGGCAGAAGATGATTTTCAAACTGAAGTTGAAGATAGGAGATCCTCCATAAAGAAATAAGCCCATCTTTCCTCTTTTTCTCTTTATTACATCAAGGCAACAAACTACCCAAGGGTGGATCCTCTACACCACAGACTGTAGAATTGCTGAGCAGATTTAATTAAACTTCTTTACTTCTGAAGTTATCTCAACCAACCATTACAACCCACTGGGTAGATTTTGTCTATTAGTGTTCTTGGAATTGTGGCCATTATTCTCTCTTTCCAAAATATCCTTCAGAGCATTTTCAACTGCTGATTTGGTGGCAGTGAATTTCTTTGTTTGTTTTTATGGAATTGTCTTTTTGCTTCATTGATTTTGAAAGAAAGTCTTTGCATGGTACATCTCTCTGGTTTGTAGGCTGTTTACTGTGGGCTTTCAAACACTTCACTCCAATCACATCTTGTCTTCAGAGTTTGTACTGAGAAATATGCTGAGATTCTAATGACATTTTTTGTGAGTGATTTGTTTCCTTTCTGTAGCCACTTTAATATTCTATTCTTGTGCTGAATTTCAGTAATCTTCATTATTTATCTTGCTTATGACTATTTAGATTTCTATATGCCTCACTTTGTTTTATGTTAAATTCTCTATCCATGCTTGGAAAGTTTTCTGCTATTTCTTGTGTGAAGAGGCATTTTTTTTTTACAGTATCTGTACTATCTGACTTTCTTGAAATGGCAAACTGATACACCCAGGGTTAGGAGGCAGATTTATTTATGTCAGTGAGCACTGATCAGGATTACTCCCAAAATATCAGACCCTGATTTCTGATGGTCTAGTTTTATATAAAATAAGGAAGCAGGAGCAGGATTTTGAGGGCAACATCTCTTTAGAGTGAATTGTCTGGTTCAGGAAAATTGTCCAGTGGATTTAAGGCTGGATTTCTGAAACTTTTAGAGCTATTTAATATGCACATGGCTGTGTGTGTGTGTCAAAGTGTCTATAGGTATAGCTGGTCTTTTAGTTAAATGTTATGGAACTGGTTATAAGCTGTTCCTGTAGAGTTATGTTCTTTTTGTTTAACTTTTTAGAGCTTTGTTGCCTATATGTTGTAGAGTTTTTTGGCTTTGAATTATCTCTGTTATAAATGGAGGCATGTTGCTGTTGCCAGTAGTCTAGAGCAGGTAATATCCAGGGATGATTTTTCACATCAGAACCCTACAAACTTTTGTTACCTTCTCAGCTTGGTAATGAATACATCAAGCTAGCTTGAATTGATACATTTAAGTACAAACAGATGTTTATGGCTAGAGGTTGGGGTTGGTGAGACAGACACTGAAGCCTGAGCTCAATGTAAGTGTAAGGGTGCCAACATTGTGGCTTGAGCTTTGAAAACATACCATAGGGTTAGATCTGGCTCTGACTAAGATGGCTCTTCTGAAAAGTCTGGGTTAAGTTTTTGTGGTGGATTGATTTTTCAATTTATTGACTCCCCAGGGGAGGCTTAGGAATGCAGGTTTTGTGTCATCAGTGGCAGATTTCCAAACAGCAGCAGGAAGTAGAAGCAGTTGAACTTTGGCCAAAATTACTTTGTGCAAATGGACCACAGAAAATGTGGCCTGTCATACTCCATTCCTAACAGAGCTACTTTCATCCATAAACAAGTTATAATTGTACAGGAGTTTTATTTTTCATTCATAGTCTGGTTGGCCATGTTTTGTGCACAGACATTGCAGGATTGGGGTGTCCACACCCCTGAATCAGTACCTCAATTCAGGAAGCCTGTTGCAACACCCATCTGCATAGTTAGGTAGCAGTCTCAGGTGAGCTTGTCAGCTTTCTTGATCAGAAAGACTATAGCTATTAGAGTGGAAAGACAAAGAGGGTGGCAAACCTTAGCAACTGTATCCATGTATTTCTACATATAGGCTACTAGGCACTGCCAGGATCTGACGGTCTTAGTAAGCATCATTCTTTCTGTGAATTTAAAAATCCAGATTTTATACAGGCCAGCAGATCCAAGAAGTTTGTGGAGATTATTTCTAATAGCCAGTGTCTTCCAGATATTGTACCAGAGCTTTTGTGTCTTTCCCACAGGCAACTCAGTTGTCATTAATCAGAAATGCATTGATATTTCATACTGGGAAACTAGCAAGGTAAATTATGAAGGCTTGTCAAAAGAGAGTAGCATTGTTTTCACTTCTGAGAGGTTCAGTTCAGGTGTGTTTACTTTTGTGCCTTTCCTTTTAAAAGGAAAGAGGTTCTGGCTGACAAGAACCAATGGAGAGCATAAGAAGGCATTCTTAGATCCAGAAAGGTTCACAACCAGGCTATGAGTGGCAGAAGACCAAGGTAGCTTGCATAGCTCAGAGAACTTGGACTGGATAATATTCTTCACTGACTTTGTTTGTAGGAAAAAGAGGTGTATTTTTGCCATTTGACAGTGTATAATGCATGTGGGGGTGGTCCTGGTTGGGACAGAGAAACAGGTTGTTCCAAAAAAAGGTGATTGAAACATCACCAAATCTGTTGCTAGGGCTTCCATGAAAAATGTGGGAGAATTTTAACCCCTCGTGGCAGTTATGTCCCAGTGAATTTTGTGAGAAATCTTCCCAGGTTTCAAGTTTGTGCCTGGCAGAAGGATTGAGAGACAAGAGTTCCAGTCATCCCTATAATGGTAAATATTTGGGAGAGGGAGCCTTCGAAGGCAGAGGGTTCTGCTCCTTTTTCTACCAGGAAAGACACAAGCTGGCCATCAACTTTTGCAATGACCTCAGGCTCTCAGGGGCCCTGTTTGATAGATCTGTCTGTCCTATCCATCTGTGTCTAGCAGGGTGAAGAGTGGTTCAGCTTAAGGTGGACCTGGATAGTCAGGTTACTTTATGTCTTTCAGGTTGGTGGGGACATTTTTTTATATCTCTTATAATCATAGCTAGTGGTTATGGTCATCAATCACACTATTTTCTTATGGATGTCAGATACTGTTTTTTTATCACATTTCTGAGTAAAAAGTAAGTGGGGGACATTTTCCCCCATTTTGATATCTTTGAGATGAGCTAGATTGTGTTTCTTCTAGGGGAAGTAACCATTGGAAAGGCCATGGCTGCTCACTTGTCAGGGCTTATAGTCAAATTTTTCTTCAGTCAAAATGTGGAACTCAGAAGAAATTTCTGACAGTCATCTTGAGTTGCCATTGGATGATGCCATCTGATGAGGATATGAAGAATGCTTTGGATTTAAGACCCATGTTGTTGAATAGGCTGTGGCTAGTGGGAGTCATTTCAGTTGACTCTAAGTAGATTAGTCTGAAGCAGGGAGTGAAGCTATTGTTGGCAGCAGCTGTGGAGTTCCACAAGTGTGTTTAGGTGGAGTTCTCAGGAAGAATGGGCCTCCTGTTTTGTTTTGTTTTGTTTTACTTTTTTTTTCTTTCAGACAGTTTGTGGTTTGCTTTCACTTTAAACTGCAAAATGTCAGAAAAACACTTTTCTCAGTAGACAGGGACTATGCATTTTGACTAACTACTTTCCATCTCTGACTTCCTACATGTGCATTGTGTACTCTTGAAGGTGCAACACACAAAAGTTGGGTGTCCCTCATAGAAAATCCATTCAGATGCCTACTTGACTGAGTGCCTTGTGGGGATGTGCAGCTTAGCTAGCAATGGTGCAAGGCCTCCATTATGCAATATCAATTGCAATGGAATCACAAGTGAGGATCCCATCAGCCACCATAATGAGCAATTCCAAGTGTTGTTGCATAGCAGCCTACTGCTTATACTGCCCATTCCACTCAATTACTCATGTATTCAACAGACTTTTAGAGTTTAAATATTTTAACATCATTTTTTTTGAGGCTGGTCCTGATTAACAAGAGTTGGTTAAATTCTTTTTCTGTATGAGCTGAGCAGGACTGACAGACTAGCTAAGGTGGCCCCATGTTTCTTACCAGAATCAGACAGGAAGACAGACAGACAGACAGACTTCATCCTCCAGCCTTTGGGGTCTGATATGAATTGTTCAATCAAGGAACGAGGAATCCTTATCCAGACCTCCTAATGGTCTCAAGAAATCTTCAATGCATATCTTACCATAGGGACCTGTGGAGGACCTTGCTCCATATGGAAGAGCCATGGTCAGTGACTAAAGAAGTCAACATGGTTTGTCTTCTCAGCCAACACACCATATGCAACTGACAGCAGAAATTCCAATACAGTACTCAGGATTTGGGGGCAGATTTATTTTAGATCAACATGCACTTATCAGGATCACTCCAAAAATAGCAGACCCTGATTTCTAGTGGCCTAGGCTTATATGGGATAAGCAAGCAGGAAGCATATTTTATACTAATTGGCACCCATTTTTCTTACATTTTAATTACTAGGAAAATATATTTCTTTCATACTTTGTCTTTAAGGAGAACTATAACCAAATTCCTCTTCACATTGATTCTGTTGGCACTGCATCTGAGGTGACAGATGTGTACCTTTGCTTTACTTAATTATTGGAAAATTTAACATCACATTTTCACATTTCTTGCCATCAAAATACTCACTTCATAATTAATGATCTTTAGTGAAATTAAGAAATATTTTACTCAGAACTTCCATCTTACTTAAGTAGAAAAGTAATGACTTATTAAGAATGCTGAGTGTGTCAGGGGATGCTTATCATTGGTGGCCACTCAACTTCAATATATTCATAAAAATCACTTTTTTGATCCATTTCTAGTTTGATGAGCACTTATGTTGTTTCCAAGGTTTAACTATGACATGTTTAAGGAAGCACAGTTTTTCATAGTTAAATCTTGGAAATGACACAAATGTCCAAAAACTGATTAATGTAGAAAAAAGATGCTGGATGTTTTTAAACCATGGAATACTGCTCAATCATGAGGAAGAATAAACTTGAGACATTTCTAGGCAAATGGAGTCATCTTTATTTCATTCTTAACTCTTATGTGTAATGAGTCAGACATGCCTGGCAAATATCACATTTTTTCTCTGTTGTGAGATACTAAACATATAAAGAAAGACAAAGGTTTGTAAAAGGCAGGTGAAAGAGGAAGAAACTATTGAACAGAAAGGAAATTGGAGAGGGAATGAGAGAAAGATAGGAAAGAGAAAAAAAGTGATAAAAGGATAAAATGGAAACAAAGCCTTGTAAATAAGAAGGGGGAGAAGGCTTGAAGGGGGGAGAGGAGGTTAGAAAAAAAAAGAGGAGTCAGGATGTGTCACATACAGGTACAAATTCCCCAGAATAAATGTTGTTATTATGTACATCTCAAATGTACCAATACACCTAAGAAGAAAAATTACAAAAAATAATGCATAAGATATGACTATGACTTTCAAAATAGTATGTCCCCTTGTATGGATTAATAAATATCTAGAGGAATCATGAAGCATAGCTCTAGGTGTTCCTGGAAGTGATTGACTTGAAAGCCAGGAAACTGAGGAGGGAAAACCCACCCCAGATGTGGTTTGGAAATAAGCTGCATGGAATAAAAGGGGAAAGAAGAAGGAAGTGTGCTCACTTTGAAGACTAGACTTCCTGACTTCCTGAGTAGGTCTCCCCTTTGTTGTCATCACCTTTACATCTGTAGGACTCCAGTTTCTTCATTACCCCAGTGCAGACCTACACTCCTGCTTCTCCTGGGAGCTTCCAGGCCTTCAATCCTGGGCTAGAGCTGCAGCCTTGAAACTTCTTGTACTGTTGCTTCCATATTCTTGGTCTGATCAGCTACTGTAGTCCTCTGGGTCTCCATCATGAAGACCATTGTGGACTCTACCACCTCTGACCCTGTCAATCTAACTAATAAATCCCCTTGCTTAATTAAATATAAATAAGGTCTATGGTTAAGGGATAGTATATCATATGCAAACTCAGTTTACAAAATCATATTAAATGCACAAGTTCCCAGGAAAAGAAAAATGATGCTAATAGAGACCATATATTACAGTTGTATGTATCTGTGATTTACAAATAAACAACAATACTTGCTAGTTTGGCAAGTATTTCTTGCCAAACTAGCAAGAGAAAAAAATCTCTCAATATCAAAATATATAGTATATGTGGTATCCTATAAGACAATTTATGATATGTTATCCATCTATTTTTTCAAATTAAGTGTATTTGCATAATGAAGATATACATGACAGTCACATTCATTATAGGCAATGTGTCCCTATAATGATATGTCCCAATTCCTCTTTTTCCAAATCTCCCCCTCTGTTCAACCACTCTTCCTTTCCTTACTTATAAACTTTTCATTTTATTCTTTAAATCTCATTAATAAATTTTTGCTTTCATTGCCTCCTCAGTTCCCCTTTCCCTCTGAACAATAACTTCCTATTTCACTATATCTATTATATATTTTGGATCTTGCTTAGAAATCTAGTTTCTTGCACCAGAGAGACAAAGTGATATTTACATATCACATAACTGATTTATTTTACTTAAGAATATGTTCTAAAGGTATATTCATTGACTGATAAATGTCACTGGTTTATAATTCTTTATGGCTGGATAGCATTCCATTGTATATCATTTTATCGATTCACCTATTGATGGGCATTTTGGTTGCTTCCAAGATTTAGCTCTTACAAACTGTGCCTCTATATAAACATGGGTCCACCTAAAATTGATGTTGTATGGTGCTTTAAATTTTTATGAAAGATGCCAAGAAAAGGAGTAGTTGGGTCCAATGAAATATGTAGTCCTACTTATTTGAGAACTCTTGACATTGATTTCCACAGTGGTTGCACCAGTCTACACACTTACCAAAGGTGGAAAAGTGTTCCTTTGTCCCTCAGCCCCCACAGCATTTGTTATTGGTCAATTTGTTGTTAATACACATTCTTTCTGGAGTGGGGTAGAATCTCAACTTGTATTAATTTGCATCTCCTGAATGATCAGTGATGTTGAACATTTTTTCATGTATTTCTCTACCATTTGTACTTCTTAGAAGTATCTGTTCATCTGAGATGATCATATTTTGATTCAGTCTTTAAATTTGGGCAGTCTGATATTTTCTTCTTCAAGTCTTTACATATTGTTGATATTCTTCCTTTTTCTGATGAAAACCTGGCTAAGATTTTTCCCACTTTTATAGCACACTTCAACCTGACAATTACTTTCCATGTCATGACTAATGCAAAAAAGCTAAGAAAGCACACACACACAATATATGTCAGAAAGGAAAAATTATGAGAGATATGAATTTCTAGATATATTAGTTTATAAGTATAAATCCATGTGAATTGATAAACTGATATTAGATTTAATGGTGATGGAATACAAGAGTTACAAAAAATGACATTTTTGCATACCTCATTTAGTAAGTCACTCATAGATGAAATTTTGAAAATTCTTTTGCACCATTTAAATATCTTTAAATATACACTTATTTCCTGTAATCATTTTGATAGTTACCATCACTAGACCTTTAAAATGCACCTTGGACAATAAAGTAAACATCAACTTTGAACAAAGCATGCTTATAGTTGGAGAGGCTCAAAGATGGGATTATTTGACATTTGATATTTTTCTTTATATGTATTTCCCTGGGATTTAGCAAATTAGGTTGGTTTCCTAATACAGGATTGCTCATTGCATGATAATTGAGGGAATCACTCATAAAGATATGAGTTAGATACATTGATCCTCATTGTTTTTAAAAAACATATTTTTATAGATATGGCAAATATAAAAGGAAAATAAATAACAGCACTGCTAAGTGCTGCTGTTTTTCAAGAGGTATTCACTTTGTATTGTTTAGGAGTTATTCTCTATACACCAATTTGTGATTTTATGTCTGGAATGAAATTGAAAAATGAGATGTGATGATGCATGCTTAGAATCCAGTGGTAGGGAAGTGAAGCAAGTGCCTTTTAAGTCTGAACAAAGACTTGGCAATAAAAAGATTTAAGGAGATCCTATCTCAAGAAAATATAAATTAAAAGGATTGGCAGTCTATGTCAGTGAAAAGTATGAGTTCATTCCTAAGTATGGAAACAAAAGAAAACACAGTCAACAAAAATTTAAAAGGAAATATAATAGTTCAAATCCAACATGTTTTGGGTTTGGGTCTGTAAATAGCAAACAAATCATAAAACTACATGAGTGACCATTTATTTTTTTCTAGATATGGAACAATGTGTAAAGTGTCCAGAATATCAGTATGCCAATTCCCAGCAAAATCATTGTCTCCAAAAAGTTGTGACATTTCTGACTTATGAAGATCCTTTGGGAAAAGCTCTGACTGTCATTGCCCTCATTCTCACTGTCCTCACAACTGCTGTGCTTGGGCTCTTTGTGAAGCACCGAGACACTCCCATTGTCAAGGCCAACAACAGGGCTCTCAGTTACACCTTGCTCATCTCCCTCACCTTCTGTTTCCTCTGCACCTTGCTCTTCATTGGCCATCCCAGCACAGCCACCTGCATCCTCCAGCAGACCACGTTTGCAGTTGTCTTCACTGTGGCTGTTTCCACTGTCTTGACCAAAACCATTATTGTGATGCTGGCCTTTAAGGTCACTGCTCCTGGCAGAAGGATGAGGCAGTTGCTGATATCAGGGGCACCAAACTACATCATCCCCATCTGCTCTCTGATCCAACTCATTCTCTGTGGAGTCTGGATGGGGACAAACCCACCCTACATTGACACAGATACACACTCTGAACATACTTACATCATCATTGTGTGCAACAAAGGTTCTCTCACTGCCTTCTACTGTGTCCTGGGCTACTTGGGGTCTTTGGCCCTGCTCAGCTTCACGGTGGCTTTCCTGGCCAGAAACTTGCCTGACACATTCAATGAAGCCAAGTTCCTGACTTTCAGCATGCTGGTGTTCTGCAGTGTGTGGGTCACCTTCCTCCCCGTGTACCACAGCAGCAAGGGGAAGGTGATGGTGGCCATGGAGGTCTTCTCAATCTTGGCCTCTGGTGCAGGGCTGCTGGGCTGCATCTTTGCCCCTAAGTGCTACATTGTTTTATTCAGGCCAGAGAGTAATTGTCTCACTGAGATCAGAGGCAAACACATTCTGTGAGAAAGCAAGAATTTTATCATTAAAGATATTTGTTTTCTGCAATAGAGTGAGCCTGAAGTCAAACTGAACCATGTCTGAAATCCAACATTTCACCATACATCAGGAGTTATATACATAAGTGATGCCTCTTTTTTTAATAATAGAGGAGTCACTAGAAAGTGTAGTCATCATCTTTATACTTTGAATTTCATACTGGATTCTTTTATTTCCTCCAGTTTATAGTGGAATTCAAACTATTTTTTGTGATCATGATTATACAATTTACTTTTATCTTGTCTTCCCTTTCTTTTTTGCAATGATTTTCTAATATTAAAAGGCTAATAAATTCTTTCCTGTATGTCACAGTGTTTCTGAATACATTAATATACTGCATCATTTTTTTTTCTGTTTCAAAGAATCTTTTGCCTTCCATGTGCTGATTATGGTATCTTTATATAATTGTATGTATGCTTTTCTTCTCATATATGCCTTTTGCAATAGTTATTACATGATATTTTGGCTGCTTTTGAGACAGCATTTCACTGTGAATTTCAGGCTGGCCTTGAAATCATTGTAGCTAAGTCTGGTCTCAAATTCAAGGCAACACTAATTCCTCAGGATCCTGAGTGCTGGGATTACAGGAACAAACCACCACTCCGGATAGTTATACTATTTTTGAAACATCTCTGTTCCACATAGCTTTTCATATTCTAGAATTGGCATTTCATTTACAAGTACAAAATCTCTTGATTATATGATGCCAATGTATTGAATTTATAGGATAATTTGTGGAAAAGCTTGCAGAAATTCATCAGGGACATCTCCCATCCCAGATTCCTAGTTCCACTTAATTTTCTTTATTGATACTTTACTGATCACAGCTTGGAATGTGTATAATATGCAGTTGCATTATAATATGTATTCAGCAAGGTTTCTTGTCATGTTTATTCCAAGATATTTAAACATTTTTTTGATAATGTGACAGGAAATTTTTTTCTGCCACATTTTTTTACTATATTTCTACATATGCATTCAACCTAATGCATATTTATGTGCATTTTCTTGGCGTGGTGGTCCACACATGTGATCCCAGTACCCTGGGACAGTGGGGCTGGGGATTGCAAGTTTGACCTCAATGTGGACTACTAAGAGGTTTCTGCAACATATATCTGGAAAATAACCTCAAAAAATTCTATGGACATAACACACTGTGCTGACACATGTTCTTAGCTTCTGGATCACTTTTATTTTCAATTTTAAAATTTAAGAATTCCATTAATAATAATGAATAGTTGTATCTGATTAAAACCACTGCTTATTACATGGTTCAGATCTTTGACACACTTGAAAGTATACTTGAATTCAATATTTGTATTTATTTTAAATCAAAGAGACTGTATTCCTCCTTTGTATTGGATTTTTGAATATGCATATGAAATGAAAACTGTTACATAAATAAATGGATTGAAAGAGTGGTTAGAAGGATGAATGGTTGGAAGCATGGACACATGGAGAGACAGACCAACATGGACACAACTTTTCAGATCAAGTTCACAGCAACCCATCTCCTGCCAGGTCACACTTAATAAGTGCACTGAATTCAAACAAGGATGAGTCTATTGATAAACACTAGGCCCCATGATGTAATCAGCTACAGAACACAGAATTTTGAGGGATACAAAAGAGAAGTTGTTGGAAAAATGTAGTGGAAAATGAAGACATTTTTGAGTGATAGTTTGATATGAGAAAGATGTCAGACCCTCTGTGCCATAGTCTGTAGTATCCTGCAGCAGAAGACATCAGTCTCCACAATTCTGTAAATTGGAATTGGAATATTTGAAGGGAAAACTGATTCACTGAAGTCACAACTCCTAGTAACCAGCCAGAACTGGGATTCAGGATCCAGGCTGAACAGTTCCTTCCTAGGTCCACCTAGACTCCCTTCCTGGCCCAAAACAGCTATTGAACTGCTATGACTGGAAAAGTGTACTTTGGACATAAGGACCTGACTTTTCTCAGTACTCTTTCTGTCAAGACATGACATTCAACTGCTACCAATAACAACTTATCAAATAATTAATTTTAATTCTCTTAAGTAGGACTGAATGCAGAACTGAAAACTGTGATACTGGACTGAAAGTAAAAAAGTATCTTGAAGCCTTCCCATGCCACACACGGACAACACATGTTGAATTCTATGCTTCTACAGCTGCTTTATGAAGATCAGATTGGGATGGAAAATTGAGGTAGAGAGAAATGAAGCAACTTTTCAGGCAAAGCCACAATGCCAACCCAGAGATAGTGGGTGTCACTATCTAATCCAACTGCCTTCCTCACATCAAACCCTAAACTTTGCTTTCAGACAGACTTTCTCAGTCACCTGGGGCATACTCTCAATGAGACATTTCCTAAATGACATTACAGAAGTCTCTTGTGAGATATCTGCTTGGATAACAATGAGATAGCTGTATCATTGCTGCAGAAATTATATGGGTAGAGGCCTGAAACCTCTGCTCATAAAAAGATTAGCCAAGTGTCTTACTTACTTTTTATTCATCACTGAGACAAAATGCCTGATGCCCAAAATTAGGGAAGGAAAAGCTTATGTCTTACAGTTATTGAGTGTTTCAGTCCACATTCAGTGGGCTCCAAGGCAGCATGTCATGGTGGCACAGCCCTTCATGGCCCCTGCAAACAGCAAAAGTGAAGGCAAATATAAAAGCAAAATCAAAGCAACACGT
Organism: Hydrochoerus hydrochaeris; assembly: GCA_004027455.1. Taxonomy (NCBI): domain Eukaryota; kingdom Metazoa; phylum Chordata; class Mammalia; order Rodentia; family Hydrochaeridae; genus Hydrochoerus; species Hydrochoerus hydrochaeris. Next base: position 82,558 of record PVLA01004444.1, read on the forward strand.
TCTTCCTGCCCTTACAATGTATCCTGGCTCCAACCCTGGGGTCCACCTCTGGGCAGGTGAAACATATCACCAGTCCAAGTGCTAGACAATGAAACAATCGCAAATGCTAGATTCATTTACTTCCATGACTGAATGAGGCTTTTGGAAAACATTTAAATAAACCACAACACCTGGTCTCCTAAAATGCTCACTAGTGCCCAGGTCTGCTCTTTGCACTCTAGAGATTAGTCCACTTCTGCACAGCAAAATCATCATGAAGTGTAGACAACATTAACCTGAATTTACCAATGTGAACACTTAGACCCAGGGATCTAATGTGGGCTGCAAGGCTTCAAACCAAAGAGCCTGGCCAAAACCTGGACAACTTCCTGCCCCAAGATCATGGTGTTCACTACAGTTCCCTTGAGTCCCTCCCACACTCCTTCTCAGAGATTTAACTCAATGCAGAGTGAATCATATTCTGCTCCTACTGCCTGGGTTCTCAGAAAGAGATGCCGTACTCCAGGATTAAAACCCACCATTAGGGATGCTTTCCTCCTTCTCGCTCAGTTGAGAAATAACCTGGATACCTGGGCTCCCTGGCCGTGGTCAGCTTCACTGTTGCTCTCCTGGACAGGAACTTGCCAGACATATTCAACAAAGCCAAGTTCCTGACATTTATCATGCTGATGTTCTGCAGTGTGTGGGTCACCTTCTTCCCCATGTACCACAGCAGCAAGGGGAAAGTGATGGTGGCCATGGAGATCTTCTCCATCTTGACCTCCATTGCAGGGCTGCTGGGCTGCATCTTTGTTACTAGGTTCTACATTATTTTGTTGAGACCAGAGAGAAATTCTCTTACTGGAATCAGTAATAAAACACATTCTGTGAAAAGGACCCTTCATAAGATTAAATATATTTTTTTAATATACCCAGTTTGTTTTCTAATATACCCAGTAGTCTTAAGGTCAAAGCTGAAGTCAAGTACTGTATTCTATTATATCAGACTTATATACCTTCTCAGTCATATCACATTCTTCTCTAACAGCATAATGGCCACTAGAATCTTTAGCCTTCCTCTCTAAACTGAATTTTATTCTGGATATTTTGTTTCCTATTTAAGTTGAATATCATCCTATTGTATCTATGATTCTAATCTCCACTTCTATCCTAACTTACATTTTACTTTCTCAACATTTATCCCACTGATAATAAATTCCTTCTTGTGTGTCACTGTTTTTCTAAATCTTTTAATATTTGATTGCTTTTTTCCTTTAAAAGGAATGCCCATGTTTTAATGTGCCCATTAAATTTTGGTAGTAGCACGTGTTTTTTTCTTTCTTTGCCTTTTGTAATTACTTTTTTTGAACTGTTTTTATTTCGTACTTTTTTAAACCTGGAATTGAATTCACTTGCATGTGCTAGGCCTGCATTTGTTCCACTAAGATACATATTTTCATAGGTACAATAATTTTTAAAAATCTTATTTAAAGAGAAAAGAAAGCAAAACAGAAAAAAGGGTAGCAACAATACATAATTTCAATGGAAAAAAAAAGAAAAAAAACACTAAGAAATCACTAGTTGATAAATTACACACTGTCATATTGGAAATAGTTGTTCAAGTTACAAAATTAAAGCATACAAGTAGACATTCATTCAGTGAGACTACAAACAATTCTGCTCAATGATCTAACAAAAACTTAGTAATATGGTCATCTATTTTATACACTTATACATGCAGTTATATAATTTAGTGCACTTTCTTTTCCTCTCTTTATAAAAACAGCAATTACACATTTTTGGCTTTATTAGTCCTACATTTCTTATTACTATTACATAAGAGACACAATGAGATACTTATAAATATTCTTATTTATTTCACTAATAAGGATAGTCTCAAGTTGTCTCCATTTACCTATGGAGGACTCAAAACAATCCTGTTTTATAGCTGAGTAATATTCAATTGTATAAAAATACCACATCTGTTTCATCCACTCTGCGTTTGTTGGGCATCTTGGTTGTTTCCAAGATTTAGCTATCCTGTCCAAGTCTATCTGGAGGCCTAGATCCCATGGCAATGTGTCTTATAAGTCTGTGTCAAGGATCTGCACTGAGAAGCATCAGTATTAGAGTTTGAAGCTAGACCTTCTGCACCAGTGAGGTGAAGAATTTGTGCCTGCTAGCTGAAGGATCTGCATTGGAGCCAGGAAGCAATGCTCAAGCTTTGGAACAGAGCTCCCCAAAAGAGAACCTCAGCCATCCTCAGTAACACTGAGGACTCAAGCCCCTTTGACAATGAGGACAGCTGAGTTCACATCAGGTAAAGCATTAGGACAAGCTTCTGCAGGAGGATCAACAGCAAGGCATCTTCCCTTGCTATTTTCATTTTAATACTCCTGGTGACAGTCCTCAAGTTGTCCTTCCACATGCAACACCACATTGATTCAAGTCTGCTGGGTGCTACCAGTGTACCATTAGTTAACTCACCACAGTCCACAAGGAATTCTGTTCCAAAACCTTACCTTGGTATAAATGCCTAAATGTTTGTGTGAGACAAATATAAACAAACCTTACAGAATCCAGTATTTTGTCCACAAATTCCATGAGTGTAGTCAACAGAAAAATAGTGGGTTAATTTTCTTACAAATTATGTCTATCTGGGGGTAGAACCAAATCCCTGAATTCCAGAGTTTCAGACTGCTTACTCATGCTCACGCCAACTACTTATTGAATGTTTAGTTCAGAACCATTATTGTGCTCACTCTCCTAAAGATTTCAACAGAACTTATTTAATAACCATTGGGATATAATTTCTTAGTTTTACCCATTTTGAGCTGATTGACAGCATTATAAAATTGAATATGAAAAATTTACTTGTTTTCCAAGGTATATACATTAAAAGTTCAGTTTACCCCCTACTGTTAAATATGAAGAAAGAAAAAAAATGTTATCTTCCATGTGTCACTGTGAATGGTATCGTTAATCAGCAAAATTGGGGGCATTTTTTCATTTCAAACTAACATATGACTTTAGCACCTGCACTGGGTTATTTCATCCCTATGGTTAATAAAAATCTCATTTTACTGACTATATTGTTTATTTAATTGTCTTGTATGTGCAAAGCTTAAATATATGTAACTTCTTTTTAGAAATTTATCTTTATGCTACAAATTAGATTGAGAGGTATCTTAATGAGTTTTATTAGAATGTGTGATGAGTGGAGGCCTTTCTCCCTTATAGACAAACTGGAAAGAATACATACATTTTCATAATCATTTTTAAATTTTATTTTAAAGACAGTAAAAGTAAACATAACAAAACAGAACAAAGCAGATCAAAAGAAAACAAAGTAAGTGACACAGATTTCAAAGCAAGGCAACAGAAAATCTTCACTGTCTATCATATTGTCTCTTGTTTTCTTCTAAATAGTTGTCCATATATTCATATGTAATGAATTTGTACAAAACAAAACAGTATTAAAATGATCAGAACAGAATGATGAAGGCATTTTAGAGCTTTGAAACCAGAAAATAGTGAAATACACAATGGCTGCCACAGTGTTTCACATTCTCTTAATAATATCTGTCCATACCTTCATGTATGTTGAAATTAAACAATACAAACAGACTAAAAACACTCTGAACAAAGAATAATAGTATTGGTGGATTTCACAGCATGATGCTACAGAATCAGCACTGGATATCATAGCGTCTCTTTTTCTTCAAAGTAGCTGTTCATTTCATCATGCATTATATAATCAATTCTCATAAACTGTGTAGGAGACATTCTACACTTGTCTGAGTCTCTACATGAATACCTATCCTTTCCACATTATAGGCAAAATGAAACAAAATAAAACAAAACAAATTCCTAGAAAAACATGAAACAAAAAAGACAAATAAGTAACACTAGCAAAGAGCCCAGAACACTGACAATACAGGTCTTTCAAAAAAGGTGGTAGGAGCATAACTAGGGTTGCTATTTTATATTATGATCTTCAAGAGTTCCTCAGATTACCATACAATAATATGTACTATTGTTCCAATCCTATGAATGTTAACTTTTTGTCCAAGAATTTATAGAATTTGTAGCAGAATCATCTTAGTTATCCTAAGCGTGTTTATGTAATCTTAGTTATTGTTTCTTTGCCCTTCCTTTTTTTTTTCCTAAATTTTCTTGAGATATTATTTTTCCCCTTTAAGGTGATACTTATCCTTTCACTGTATTTACTGAGTTTTTTGTGTCTTATGTACACTTATACAGTATTTATACATGTGAGTTTAATTTGTTTCACTTATGAATATGGTCTTGAGTTTCATCCATTTACTTATAAATATCTCAATATGATCATGCTTATAGATGAGTAGTAGCCCATGGTAAAAAATACCACATCTTTTTTATCCATTCCTCAGTTGATGGGCATTTAGGTTGTTTCCAAGATCTGGCTATTACATATTGTGCTATTATAAACATGGGTGAACATATATCACTGAAGTATATTTTCAATTCTTCTGGGAATATGTCCAGAAGTGGAATAGCTGGGTCAAATGGAACTTCCAATCCTATCTTTTTGAGGAATCTCCAGACTGACCTCCACAGTAGTTGCACCAGTCTGCACTCCCACCAACAGTGCAGACAACTCCCCGCCTCCCCGCAGCCTTTCCAGTATTTGTTTTTGGTGGTTTTCTGTATCCCAGCAATTCTTTCTGGAGTGAGATGGAATCTCAGTGTGGTTTTAATTTGTATTTCTCTAATGACCAATGATGCTGAGCATTTTTTCATGTATTTATTTGCCATTCATATTTCTTCATCTGAGAACTGTGTGTTCATCTCAGATGCCCATTTTTGGAATGGGTCTTTGACTTTTGGGGATATAATTTTTTTTTTAATTCTTTATATGTTCTAGACAGAAGTCCTTTGTCTGAGGAACAGTTCACTAAGACTTTTTTCCCAATATGTGGGTTTTCTAGCATTTATTAAAGAGACTTTCTTCCAGTGAACATGTTTGGCTCCTTTATCAAAAATAAGGTGGCTGAGTGTGTTTGTAGTTGTAGTTGTATCTTCTAATTCATTCCATTGATCTTGAAGTCTGTTTTTATTCCAGTACCATGCTGATGTTATTATAGTAGCTTTATAGTATAACTTCAAGTCAAGGATTGTGATGAACAAATCTAAAGAAGAGATAGTTAAAAAATTAGAGGAACAATGTAAAAAGATGGAAACCCTGAATGAACAATATAAGAAAAAAACAGAATGCATGAAGCAGATTCAAAGAGATATACAGAAAATCAAAAATTCCATTGAAAGTTGGCAAAACCACCTCAACAAATGTGCAGATAGAATTTCAGACCTTGAAGACAAGATTGCAGGTAGTGAACAGGAAAGGAAAGATCTTTTCAAAATAACAAGGAATCAGAAAATAACAGTTCAACAACTGTGAGATGAAAAGAAACTGCAAAGAAAAACAACATAAGATTGATAGGTATAGATGAAAAAGAAGGTGACAGCACAAATGGTATCAAGAGGCTATTTACAGAAGTAATATATGAAAATTTTCCAAACATGAGAATGGAAACTGACATACAGATCTGTGCAGCATATAAAACTCCAAATAACCATAACCATTTTCATAATCTTTAAACGTGATCTATATTTCTAATTGTAACTAAAAACTATCAAGAAATATTTTTTGTCTATTTATTTGACTGGTTCTAGTGGGGCATGTTCTGGACTCTACAGATAGATAGCATAATTTATTTTGTCTGGATGCCTCCCCAAAACCTCATGCAGTCTTGAGGGTAGTCTTCTAGAGATTGTGATTGATTCATGGTTTAGTGTTCGGGAAGATTACAGAGGACACTAGTAAAAGCTAGACAAACTAAAAAAATTAAACACACAGCTTACCAAATATTTAGAGTCCAGAAAGAATTTCAAAAAGAAATATAGGTGTTTAAAAATCAGTGACAGCAGTGGTGAACAACATAAGGACAAAATATCAGAATTAGGAGAGGAGGTGCTTCCAAAAATAATTCTTCACAGATACATTATAAACAATAAGAAAACATGAAGAATGGATACTTTACCTTCAAGAGAATACAGAGAAGACTAATTTATATTTAATTAGAATAAGTGAAACATAAGAGGAAAAAGGCACAAAGTTTGATTTACTGGTACCAGAAAATTTTCCGAATTTTTGGAAATACTTCAACATAAAGTTATATGAAGCAAATAAAACTCCAATGGACAACGAGGAAATGAGAGCCTATATTTTAGTGAAATGCCAAGAGTTGCAATACAGGAGATGTTAATAGGTGTTACAAAAAAGCAATGAACTACTTATAAAGGTGATTCATTAAATTTACAGCGGATTCTTTAACACAAACAGTAAAGGACAAGAATGTTTGTAGACAGGTGTTTAAAGACTGAAAAGATAACAATTTACAACCCAACCTGAAAGATTTTTCAAAAAATCTGTAAAATAAATATATAAATAAGATACTTTCATAAAAAAAACCCATCACTCCAAAAAATTAATGACCACAAAATTAGGACTACAAACAGTCTTAACAATCCTAGAAGAATATAATGAAATAAACAATTACAAAAGATTGAATAAAATGAATACAGTAGACAGGGTGAGGAGTTTAGCAGAGAAGAGAAAAAAATGGAAATCCACAAAATGAAAATAATTCAATGGCAAGAAATAGTTAATATCTCTCATAATTCCTAATGTCAATGATAACAGATTTCATGCAATTCCTACCAAAATTCCAACAGTATATCTCACAGAATTAGAGAAAAACATTATAAAATTCACTTTGAACCAGAACAGACCTGGAATATAAAAGGCAATTCTGGGTAACAATTCCAAAGCAGGGGGCATCATAATCCCTGACTTGAAAGTATTACACAAAGCTACTCTGATAAAAACAGCATGATACTAAAAAAAATAACAGACCTGAGGATCAGCTGAACAGGTTAAAAGATGCAGAAACAACTCTATACTTAGCCAAATTATCCTTGACAAAGGCAACAAAAACATTTACTGGAAAAAAGATAGCCTCTTTAATAAATGTTCCTGCAAATATTGACTCTCCATGTGTCAAAGATTAAAATTAGACCCATATATTTCACCATGCACTAAACTCAAATCAAAACTGATTAGACACTGTGTGGGGAAGGCGATGACCTGACATAGGATGAGACTTCACTATCTCTGGCACCACCCATGTCAGCACTTTTCCTTCTGGGCTATGTTACGCTGGTCTCCCGGGGTTTGGTGGACTGCTCCCAGAGCCAGGCCGACCATTCCCCTATGCTGTTTCCCGGTGCATGGAGCCTGTGGAGGGGGCAGTGGGTAACAGGCACAGGCCCCCACCCCATAGCTGGGATGTCCTCCATGTCTAACCATCCACTCCTTGGGGCCCTGGTGTTCAGGAGTGTCCTCTGCACCTGGGAGTTCATGCTGTGGTGTGTTTGGGTGCAGCATCACCTGAACTCCCTGAATTTTCACACTAAAAATCTGAAATTTTTCTTTTGGTACCGGCAAAAAAACAAAAAAACAAGCAAAAAAAAAAAAAAACCCCAAAACTGATTAGAGATCAACATAGTAAAAAAGAAATGTTTAATCTGCAAGAAGATAGTATGGGTAGAACTCTTGAAGACATTGCTGTAGGGAAAGATTTATGAGCAAAACCCCAATCACACAAGGAGTACCACAAAAAAAAAAAAAACAACTGTGATCTAATTTTATTACAAAGCTTTTTTCCAGAATGCAAAATGACCAACAGAGCAAGAAGACTACCTATATTGTGGAAAAAGTCTTTTGCCAGCTGTTCCAGAGAAAGGATTTTTATGTTTGATACACTGTGGCAATCTGAGAAATTCAAAAGTTTAATTAAGAGATTTAGGCAGGACCCAGAATTTTTAATTTGTAAACATTCCCATTCTGTGCAAGAAGAGGGCAAGGGGATTCCTGAGTACTCCACTGGCCCTAGAGGCATTGGCCTGTGTTCAATATAAAGGGGGAAAAGAAACTTTTGCTCTTATCTTATTTCACCCTGGCTGCTTTTGCTAGCAGCTGCCTTGAAATGTTGCCCCAGTGCCATGCCACCCTGCCACCATTGATATTTGTTAGCTAACTTTCTGTGCTGTGAATCTGTCTGGTTCTGTGAAAGTTGCCACCTATGAAAGGCGTTGACAGGGCTCAGAAACCTAGTGAAAGGAAATATTGCAGCAGTACAAATGGTAAGTCAGTGAGATTCTTAGGACTCTATGCCCTGGGGATTGCTGTTTCTTCTATTTTACTTATTCATTTTATCTTTTTGTGATAGAATTATACCAAGTAGCTCAGGCTGGTCTTGAACTCACTTTATAGCCCAGGATGGCCTCAAATTCTCTGGGATTCATTTGCCTCAGTCTCAGCAGTTTGGGGAATAGATAGTTGATACCAGGACAGGCTGTATTTTTCCACATTCATTTATTCATTTGTTTATTTCAGTGATCTACTTTTTTCTGTGTCCCCATCCATATTTTCTGTACTGTGTTCAGAATTGAGCTACTAAATATTTCTTAATAGTATATATCTTTGTTTCAATAGTAGAACTTTGATCCATTTTTATTTTAATGTAGTGCATGTTGAAAGATAACAGTTTAGCTTCAGTCTTCTTTTATGTATGGAAATAAATAAAAGAAAATTAGAAAAAAGCAAAATAGAAAAAGAGAAAAAAGGTAGAATAATACAAAATTCAAAAAATTATCATCATAAAATCGCTAGTTGATACATTACATATTGTGATCTGAAAAATAGTTGTTAAAGTTACAATATCAAAGCATAAAAGGGACTAGACACTCAAACATTGACAGTACAAACCATTCTGGCAATGATATCACAGAAATTTAGTAATATAGTCATCTATCTTACACACTACACATACTGCTATATCCTTTAGAGAATTTTGCTTCCTTTTCACTTTTACAAGTTCTACTATACTTTTCAGATCCCATTACTCTGTTTTTATTATGTTTTACACTAGAGAGACAGTGTGATATTTACTAATGTGAGTTTTGTTTATTTTACTAATGAGGATATTCTCAAATTCAAAATCATCCTTTTTTTTTATAGCTGAGCAATATTCCATTGTATAAAACTACTACATCTTTTTCATCTACTCAGTGGTTGATGGGCATTTTGGTTGTTTCCAAGATTTAGCTATTACAAATTTTGCTGCTATGAACATGGGTGCACATATATCACTGTGACATGACCTTTTCAATTTTTCTGGGAAAATACCCAGGAGGGGAATAGCTGGATTGAATGGAATCCTGGTTTTGTGAGTAATCTCCCTTCTTATTTCCACAGTTGTTGCAACAGGCAACACTCCCAGCAACAGTGGACAAGTGTTCCTTTTTCCCAGCATCCCTAACCAACATTTGTTATCAGTTGATTTCTTGATGGAGGGCATAATTTCTAAGGTGAGATTAAATCTTAATGCTGTTTTATTTTTGCATTTCTCAAATGACAAGTGATGGTGAACATTTCTTCATATACTTTTTTGCCATTTGTATATTTTCACCTGAGAATTATGTGTTCATCTCTGATGCCCATTTTTGAAGAGGGTCTTGTAATTTGGGTGGGTTGATGTTTTTCAGTTCTATATATGTTCTGGATATATGTCCTTTGTCTGAGGGGCTGTTGGCTAAAATTCTTTGTTAGTTTGTCTGAGGGGCTGTTGGCTAAAATTCTTTGTTAGTTTTCTTTTCACTTTATTGGTGATTTCTGTTGAAGTGCAAAAACCTTTTAATAATATGAGACTCCATTTGTTGATTCTTTGAAGTATTTCCCATGTGGTTTGCATTTTATTTATGAATTCTCTGCACACAACTATGTCTCCAAGATATCTACCTACCTTGTCCTCCAGCAGATTTAGTGTTTCTGTTTTAATATTTAGATCTCTGATACATTTTGACTTTAGTTCAGTTTATGGTGATAGACGAGTCTATTTTCAGTCTTCAGCACGTAGAAAGCCAATTTTTCCAGCACCATTTATGAAAGAGGCTATCATTTTTTCCAGCAAACATGGTTAGCCCCTTTATCAAATACAAGATTGCTGAGTATCTTTATAGTAGTGTTTGTAGTTCTAATCCGTTTCTTTGATCCTCAGGCCTATTTCTTTGCAACTACCATGCTGATTTTATTACTGTGATGTTGTAGTATAGTTTCAAGTCAGGAATTGAGAAACAAAATATCCAGCATAAGATTCAATTTAGAGAGGGGGTCTAAAGTTTCCAGTGACCATTATACTGTTACAGAAGAATGTTGCATGACTAAGAAGGGGTATAAGTCTCATATAATAGAATACAGTTTTTACTTCAGCTTTGACATCAGGACCACTGTACCAAGTGGTATTAGAAAACAAATATGTTTAATGATATGAAGTCTCCTTTCTCACAGAATGTGTTTTATTCCTCATTCCAGGAAGAAAATTTCTCACTTGCCTCAACAAAATAATGTAGTACATAGGCATAAAGATGCAGCCTAGCAGCCCAGCCTGCAATGGAGGCCAAGATGGAGAAGACCTCCATGGCCACTATCACCTTCCCCTTACTCCTGTGGTACATGGGGAAGAAGGTGACCCACACACTGCAGAACATCAGCATGATAAATGTCAGGAACTTGGCTTTGTTGAATATGTCTGGCAAGTTCCTGTCCAGGAGAGCAACAGTGAAGCTGACCACGGCCAGGGAGCCCAGGTATCCAGGTTATTTCTCAACTGAGCGAGAAGGAGGAAAGCATCCCTAATGGTGGGTTTTAATCCTGGAGTACGGCATCTCTTTCTGAGAACCCAGGCAGTAGGAGCAGAATATGATTCACTCTGCATTGAGTTAAATCTCTGAGAAGGAGTGTGGGAGGGACTCAAGGGAACTGTAGTGAACACCATGATCTTGGGGCAGGAAGTTGTCCAGGTTTTGGCCAGGCTCTTTGGTTTGAAGCCTTGCAGCCCACATTAGATCCCTGGGTCTAAGTGTTCACATTGGTAAATTCAGGTTAATGTTGTCTACACTTCATGATGATTTTGCTGTGCAGAAGTGGACTAATCTCTAGAGTGCAAAGAGCAGACCTGGGCACTAGTGAGCATTTTAGGAGACCAGGTGTTGTGGTTTATTTAAATGTTTTCCAAAAGCCTCATTCAGTCATGGAAGTAAATGAATCTAGCATTTGCGATTGTTTCATTGTCTAGCACTTGGACTGGTGATATGTTTCACCTGCCCAGAGGTGGACCCCAGGGTTGGAGCCAGGATACATTGTAAGGGCAGGAAGAACGTGTTGCTTTGATTTTGCTTTTATATTTGCCTTCACTTTTGCTGTTTGCAGGGGCCATGAAGGGCTGTGCCACCATGACATGCTGCCTTGGAGCCCACTGAATGTGGACTGAAACACTCAATAACTGTAAGACATAAGCTTTTCCTTCCCTAATTTTGGGCATCAGGCATTTTGTCTCAGTGATGAATAAAAAGTAAGTAAGACACTTGGCTAATCTTTTTATGAGCAGAGGTTTCAGGCCTCTACCCATATAATTTCTGCAGCAATGATACAGCTATCTCATTGTTATCCAAGCAGATATCTCACAAGAGACTTCTGTAATGTCATTTAGGAAATGTCTCATTGAGAGTATGCCCCAGGTGACTGAGAAAGTCTGTCTGAAAGCAAAGTTTAGGGTTTGATGTGAGGAAGGCAGTTGGATTAGATAGTGACACCCACTATCTCTGGGTTGGCATTGTGGCTTTGCCTGAAAAGTTGCTTCATTTCTCTCTACCTCAATTTTCCATCCCAATCTGATCTTCATAAAGCAGCTGTAGAAGCATAGAATTCAACATGTGTTGTCCGTGTGTGGCATGGGAAGGCTTCAAGATACTTTTTTACTTTCAGTCCAGTATCACAGTTTTCAGTTCTGCATTCAGTCCTACTTAAGAGAATTAAAATTAATTATTTGATAAGTTGTTATTGGTAGCAGTTGAATGTCATGTCTTGACAGAAAGAGTACTGAGAAAAGTCAGGTCCTTATGTCCAAAGTACACTTTTCCAGTCATAGCAGTTCAATAGCTGTTTTGGGCCAGGAAGGGAGTCTAGGTGGACCTAGGAAGGAACTGTTCAGCCTGGATCCTGAATCCCAGTTCTGGCTGGTTACTAGGAGTTGTGACTTCAGTGAATCAGTTTTCCCTTCAAATATTCCAATTCCAATTTACAGAATTGTGGAGACTGATGTCTTCTGCTGCAGGATACTACAGACTATGGCACAGAGGGTCTGACATCTTTCTCATATCAAACTATCACTCAAAAATGTCTTCATTTTCCACTACATTTTTCCAACAACTTCTCTTTTGTATCCCTCAAAATTCTGTGTTCTGTAGCTGATTACATCATGGGGCCTAGTGTTTATCAATAGACTCATCCTTGTTTGAATTCAGTGCACTTATTAAGTGTGACCTGGCAGGAGATGGGTTGCTGTGAACTTGATCTGAAAAGTTGTGTCCATGTTGGTCTGTCTCTCCATGTGTCCATGCTTCCAACCATTCATCCTTCTAACCACTCTTTCAATCCATTTATTTATGTAACAGTTTTCATTTCATATGCATATTCAAAAATCCAATACAAAGGAGGAATACAGTCTCTTTGATTTAAAATAAATACAAATATTGAATTCAAGTATACTTTCAAGTGTGTCAAAGATCTGAACCATGTAATAAGCAGTGGTTTTAATCAGATACAACTATTCATTATTATTAATGGAATTCTTAAATTTTAAAATTGAAAATAAAAGTGATCCAGAAGCTAAGAACATGTGTCAGCACAGTGTGTTATGTCCATAGAATTTTTTGAGGTTATTTTCCAGATATATGTTGCAGAAACCTCTTAGTAGTCCACATTGAGGTCAAACTTGCAATCCCCAGCCCCACTGTCCCAGGGTACTGGGATCACATGTGTGGACCACCACGCCAAGAAAATGCACATAAATATGCATTAGGTTGAATGCATATGTAGAAATATAGTAAAAAAATGTGGCAGAAAAAAATTTCCTGTCACATTATCAAAAAAATGTTTAAATATCTTGGAATAAACATGACAAGAAACCTTGCTGAATACATATTATAATGCAACTGCATATTATACACATTCCAAGCTGTGATCAGTAAAGTATCAATAAAGAAAATTAAGTGGAACTAGGAATCTGGGATGGGAGATGTCCCTGATGAATTTCTGCAAGCTTTTCCACAAATTATCCTATAAATTCAATACATTGGCATCATATAATCAAGAGATTTTGTACTTGTAAATGAAATGCCAATTCTAGAATATGAAAAGCTATGTGGAACAGAGATGTTTCAAAAATAGTATAACTATCCGGAGTGGTGGTTTGTTCCTGTAATCCCAGCACTCAGGATCCTGAGGAATTAGTGTTGCCTTGAATTTGAGACCAGACTTAGCTACAATGATTTCAAGGCCAGCCTGAAATTCACAGTGAAATGCTGTCTCAAAAGCAGCCAAAATATCATGTAATAACTATTGCAAAAGGCATATATGAGAAGAAAAGCATACATACAATTATATAAAGATACCATAATCAGCACATGGAAGGCAAAAGATTCTTTGAAACAGAAAAAAAAATGATGCAGTATATTAATGTATTCAGAAACACTGTGACATACAGGAAAGAATTTATTAGCCTTTTAATATTAGAAAATCATTGCAAAAAAGAAAGGGAAGACAAGATAAAAGTAAATTGTATAATCATGATCACAAAAAATAGTTTGAATTCCACTATAAACTGGAGGAAATAAAAGAATCCAGTATGAAATTCAAAGTATAAAGATGATGACTACACTTTCTAGTGACTCCTCTATTATTAAAAAAAGAGGCATCACTTATGTATATAACTCCTGATGTATGGTGAAATGTTGGATTTCAGACATGGTTCAGTTTGACTTCAGGCTCACTCTATTGCAGAAAACAAATATCTTTAATGATAAAATTCTTGCTTTCTCACAGAATGTGTTTGCCTCTGATCTCAGTGAGACAATTACTCTCTGGCCTGAATAAAACAATGTAGCACTTAGGGGCAAAGATGCAGCCCAGCAGCCCTGCACCAGAGGCCAAGATTGAGAAGACCTCCATGGCCACCATCACCTTCCCCTTGCTGCTGTGGTACACGGGGAGGAAGGTGACCCACACACTGCAGAACACCAGCATGCTGAAAGTCAGGAACTTGGCTTCATTGAATGTGTCAGGCAAGTTTCTGGCCAGGAAAGCCACCGTGAAGCTGAGCAGGGCCAAAGACCCCAAGTAGCCCAGGACACAGTAGAAGGCAGTGAGAGAACCTTTGTTGCACACAATGATGATGTAAGTATGTTCAGAGTGTGTATCTGTGTCAATGTAGGGTGGGTTTGTCCCCATCCAGACTCCACAGAGAATGAGTTGGATCAGAGAGCAGATGGGGATGATGTAGTTTGGTGCCCCTGATATCAGCAACTGCCTCATCCTTCTGCCAGGAGCAGTGACCTTAAAGGCCAGCATCACAATAATGGTTTTGGTCAAGACAGTGGAAACAGCCACAGTGAAGACAACTGCAAACGTGGTCTGCTGGAGGATGCAGGTGGCTGTGCTGGGATGGCCAATGAAGAGCAAGGTGCAGAGGAAACAGAAGGTGAGGGAGATGAGCAAGGTGTAACTGAGAGCCCTGTTGTTGGCCTTGACAATGGGAGTGTCTCGGTGCTTCACAAAGAGCCCAAGCACAGCAGTTGTGAGGACAGTGAGAATGAGGGCAATGACAGTCAGAGCTTTTCCCAAAGGATCTTCATAAGTCAGAAATGTCACAACTTTTTGGAGACAATGATTTTGCTGGGAATTGGCATACTGATATTCTGGACACTTTACACATTGTTCCATATCTAGAAAAAAATAAATGGTCACTCATGTAGTTTTATGATTTGTTTGCTATTTACAGACCCAAACCCAAAACATGTTGGATTTGAACTATTATATTTCCTTTTAAATTTTTGTTGACTGTGTTTTCTTTTGTTTCCATACTTAGGAATGAACTCATACTTTTCACTGACATAGACTGCCAATCCTTTTAATTTATATTTTCTTGAGATAGGATCTCCTTAAATCTTTTTATTGCCAAGTCTTTGTTCAGACTTAAAAGGCACTTGCTTCACTTCCCTACCACTGGATTCTAAGCATGCATCATCACATCTCATTTTTCAATTTCATTCCAGACATAAAATCACAAATTGGTGTATAGAGAATAACTCCTAAACAATACAAAGTGAATACCTCTTGAAAAACAGCAGCACTTAGCAGTGCTGTTATTTATTTTCCTTTTATATTTGCCATATCTATAAAAATATGTTTTTTAAAAACAATGAGGATCAATGTATCTAACTCATATCTTTATGAGTGATTCCCTCAATTATCATGCAATGAGCAATCCTGTATTAGGAAACCAACCTAATTTGCTAAATCCCAGGGAAATACATATAAAGAAAAATATCAAATGTCAAATAATCCCATCTTTGAGCCTCTCCAACTATAAGCATGCTTTGTTCAAAGTTGATGTTTACTTTATTGTCCAAGGTGCATTTTAAAGGTCTAGTGATGGTAACTATCAAAATGATTACAGGAAATAAGTGTATATTTAAAGATATTTAAATGGTGCAAAAGAATTTTCAAAATTTCATCTATGAGTGACTTACTAAATGAGGTATGCAAAAATGTCATTTTTTGTAACTCTTGTATTCCATCACCATTAAATCTAATATCAGTTTATCAATTCACATGGATTTATACTTATAAACTAATATATCTAGAAATTCATATCTCTCATAATTTTTCCTTTCTGACATATATTGTGTGTGTGTGCTTTCTTAGCTTTTTTGCATTAGTCATGACATGGAAAGTAATTGTCAGGTTGAAGTGTGCTATAAAAGTGGGAAAAATCTTAGCCAGGTTTTCATCAGAAAAAGGAAGAATATCAACAATATGTAAAGACTTGAAGAAGAAAATATCAGACTGCCCAAATTTAAAGACTGAATCAAAATATGATCATCTCAGATGAACAGATACTTCTAAGAAGTACAAATGGTAGAGAAATACATGAAAAAATGTTCAACATCACTGATCATTCAGGAGATGCAAATTAATACAAGTTGAGATTCTACCCCACTCCAGAAAGAATGTGTATTAACAACAAATTGACCAATAACAAATGCTGTGGGGGCTGAGGGACAAAGGAACACTTTTCCACCTTTGGTAAGTGTGTAGACTGGTGCAACCACTGTGGAAATCAATGTCAAGAGTTCTCAAATAAGTAGGACTACATATTTCATTGGACCCAACTACTCCTTTTCTTGGCATCTTTCATAAAAATTTAAAGCACCATACAACATCAATTTTAGGTGGACCCATGTTTATATAGAGGCACAGTTTGTAAGAGCTAAATCTTGGAAGCAACCAAAATGCCCATCAATAGGTGAATCGATAAAATGATATACAATGGAATGCTATCCAGCCATAAAGAATTATAAACCAGTGACATTTATCAGTCAATGAATATACCTTTAGAACATATTCTTAAGTAAAATAAATCAGTTATGTGATATGTAAATATCACTTTGTCTCTCTGGTGCAAGAAACTAGATTTCTAAGCAAGATCCAAAATATATAATAGATATAGTGAAATAGGAAGTTATTGTTCAGAGGGAAAGGGGAACTGAGGAGGCAATGAAAGCAAAAATTTATTAATGAGATTTAAAGAATAAAATGAAAAGTTTATAAGTAAGGAAAGGAAGAGTGGTTGAACAGAGGGGGAGATTTGGAAAAAGAGGAATTGGGACATATCATTATAGGGACACATTGCCTATAATGAATGTGACTGTCATGTATATCTTCATTATGCAAATACACTTAATTTGAAAAAATAGATGGATAACATATCATAAATTGTCTTATAGGATACCACATATACTATATATTTTGATATTGAGAGATTTTTTTCTCTTGCTAGTTTGGCAAGAAATACTTGCCAAACTAGCAAGTATTGTTGTTTATTTGTAAATCACAGATACATACAACTGTAATATATGGTCTCTATTAGCATCATTTTTCTTTTCCTGGGAACTTGTGCATTTAATATGATTTTGTAAACTGAGTTTGCATATGATATACTATCCCTTAACCATAGACCTTATTTATATTTAATTAAGCAAGGGGATTTATTAGTTAGATTGACAGGGTCAGAGGTGGTAGAGTCCACAATGGTCTTCATGATGGAGACCCAGAGGACTACAGTAGCTGATCAGACCAAGAATATGGAAGCAACAGTACAAGAAGTTTCAAGGCTGCAGCTCTAGCCCAGGATTGAAGGCCTGGAAGCTCCCAGGAGAAGCAGGAGTGTAGGTCTGCACTGGGGTAATGAAGAAACTGGAGTCCTACAGATGTAAAGGTGATGACAACAAAGGGGAGACCTACTCAGGAAGTCAGGAAGTCTAGTCTTCAAAGTGAGCACACTTCCTTCTTCTTTCCCCTTTTATTCCATGCAGCTTATTTCCAAACCACATCTGGGGTGGGTTTTCCCTCCTCAGTTTCCTGGCTTTCAAGTCAATCACTTCCAGGAACACCTAGAGCTATGCTTCATGATTCCTCTAGATATTTATTAATCCATACAAGGGGACATACTATTTTGAAAGTCATAGTCATATCTTATGCATTATTTTTTGTAATTTTTCTTCTTAGGTGTATTGGTACATTTGAGATGTACATAATAACAACATTTATTCTGGGGAATTTGTACCTGTATGTGACACATCCTGACTCCTCTTTTTTTTTCTAACCTCCTCTCCCCCCTTCAAGCCTTCTCCCCCTTCTTATTTACAAGGCTTTGTTTCCATTTTATCCTTTTATCACTTTTTTTCTCTTTCCTATCTTTCTCTCATTCCCTCTCCAATTTCCTTTCTGTTCAATAGTTTCTTCCTCTTTCACCTGCCTTTTACAAACCTTTGTCTTTCTTTATATGTTTAGTATCTCACAACAGAGAAAAAATGTGATATTTGCCAGGCATGTCTGACTCATTACACATAAGAGTTAAGAATGAAATAAAGATGACTCCATTTGCCTAGAAATGTCTCAAGTTTATTCTTCCTCATGATTGAGCAGTATTCCATGGTTTAAAAACATCCAGCATCTTTTTTCTACATTAATCAGTTTTTGGACATTTGTGTCATTTCCAAGATTTAACTATGAAAAACTGTGCTTCCTTAAACATGTCATAGTTAAACCTTGGAAACAACATAAGTGCTCATCAAACTAGAAATGGATCAAAAAAGTGATTTTTATGAATATATTGAAGTTGAGTGGCCACCAATGATAAGCATCCCCTGACACACTCAGCATTCTTAATAAGTCATTACTTTTCTACTTAAGTAAGATGGAAGTTCTGAGTAAAATATTTCTTAATTTCACTAAAGATCATTAATTATGAAGTGAGTATTTTGATGGCAAGAAATGTGAAAATGTGATGTTAAATTTTCCAATAATTAAGTAAAGCAAAGGTACACATCTGTCACCTCAGATGCAGTGCCAACAGAATCAATGTGAAGAGGAATTTGGTTATAGTTCTCCTTAAAGACAAAGTATGAAAGAAATATATTTTCCTAGTAATTAAAATGTAAGAAAAATGGGTGCCAATTAGTATAAAATATGCTTCCTGCTTGCTTATCCCATATAAGCCTAGGCCACTAGAAATCAGGGTCTGCTATTTTTGGAGTGATCCTGATAAGTGCATGTTGATCTAAAATAAATCTGCCCCCAAATCCTGAGTACTGTATTGGAATTTCTGCTGTCAGTTGCATATGGTGTGTTGGCTGAGAAGACAAACCATGTTGACTTCTTTAGTCACTGACCATGGCTCTTCCATATGGAGCAAGGTCCTCCACAGGTCCCTATGGTAAGATATGCATTGAAGATTTCTTGAGACCATTAGGAGGTCTGGATAAGGATTCCTCGTTCCTTGATTGAACAATTCATATCAGACCCCAAAGGCTGGAGGATGAAGTCTGTCTGTCTGTCTGTCTTCCTGTCTGATTCTGGTAAGAAACATGGGGCCACCTTAGCTAGTCTGTCAGTCCTGCTCAGCTCATACAGAAAAAGAATTTAACCAACTCTTGTTAATCAGGACCAGCCTCAAAAAAAATGATGTTAAAATATTTAAACTCTAAAAGTCTGTTGAATACATGAGTAATTGAGTGGAATGGGCAGTATAAGCAGTAGGCTGCTATGCAACAACACTTGGAATTGCTCATTATGGTGGCTGATGGGATCCTCACTTGTGATTCCATTGCAATTGATATTGCATAATGGAGGCCTTGCACCATTGCTAGCTAAGCTGCACATCCCCACAAGGCACTCAGTCAAGTAGGCATCTGAATGGATTTTCTATGAGGGACACCCAACTTTTGTGTGTTGCACCTTCAAGAGTACACAATGCACATGTAGGAAGTCAGAGATGGAAAGTAGTTAGTCAAAATGCATAGTCCCTGTCTACTGAGAAAAGTGTTTTTCTGACATTTTGCAGTTTAAAGTGAAAGCAAACCACAAACTGTCTGAAAGAAAAAAAAAGTAAAACAAAACAAAACAAAACAGGAGGCCCATTCTTCCTGAGAACTCCACCTAAACACACTTGTGGAACTCCACAGCTGCTGCCAACAATAGCTTCACTCCCTGCTTCAGACTAATCTACTTAGAGTCAACTGAAATGACTCCCACTAGCCACAGCCTATTCAACAACATGGGTCTTAAATCCAAAGCATTCTTCATATCCTCATCAGATGGCATCATCCAATGGCAACTCAAGATGACTGTCAGAAATTTCTTCTGAGTTCCACATTTTGACTGAAGAAAAATTTGACTATAAGCCCTGACAAGTGAGCAGCCATGGCCTTTCCAATGGTTACTTCCCCTAGAAGAAACACAATCTAGCTCATCTCAAAGATATCAAAATGGGGGAAAATGTCCCCCACTTACTTTTTACTCAGAAATGTGATAAAAAAACAGTATCTGACATCCATAAGAAAATAGTGTGATTGATGACCATAACCACTAGCTATGATTATAAGAGATATAAAAAAATGTCCCCACCAACCTGAAAGACATAAAGTAACCTGACTATCCAGGTCCACCTTAAGCTGAACCACTCTTCACCCTGCTAGACACAGATGGATAGGACAGACAGATCTATCAAACAGGGCCCCTGAGAGCCTGAGGTCATTGCAAAAGTTGATGGCCAGCTTGTGTCTTTCCTGGTAGAAAAAGGAGCAGAACCCTCTGCCTTCGAAGGCTCCCTCTCCCAAATATTTACCATTATAGGGATGACTGGAACTCTTGTCTCTCAATCCTTCTGCCAGGCACAAACTTGAAACCTGGGAAGATTTCTCACAAAATTCACTGGGACATAACTGCCACGAGGGGTTAAAATTCTCCCACATTTTTCATGGAAGCCCTAGCAACAGATTTGGTGATGTTTCAATCACCTTTTTTTGGAACAACCTGTTTCTCTGTCCCAACCAGGACCACCCCCACATGCATTATACACTGTCAAATGGCAAAAATACACCTCTTTTTCCTACAAACAAAGTCAGTGAAGAATATTATCCAGTCCAAGTTCTCTGAGCTATGCAAGCTACCTTGGTCTTCTGCCACTCATAGCCTGGTTGTGAACCTTTCTGGATCTAAGAATGCCTTCTTATGCTCTCCATTGGTTCTTGTCAGCCAGAACCTCTTTCCTTTTAAAAGGAAAGGCACAAAAGTAAACACACCTGAACTGAACCTCTCAGAAGTGAAAACAATGCTACTCTCTTTTGACAAGCCTTCATAATTTACCTTGCTAGTTTCCCAGTATGAAATATCAATGCATTTCTGATTAATGACAACTGAGTTGCCTGTGGGAAAGACACAAAAGCTCTGGTACAATATCTGGAAGACACTGGCTATTAGAAATAATCTCCACAAACTTCTTGGATCTGCTGGCCTGTATAAAATCTGGATTTTTAAATTCACAGAAAGAATGATGCTTACTAAGACCGTCAGATCCTGGCAGTGCCTAGTAGCCTATATGTAGAAATACATGGATACAGTTGCTAAGGTTTGCCACCCTCTTTGTCTTTCCACTCTAATAGCTATAGTCTTTCTGATCAAGAAAGCTGACAAGCTCACCTGAGACTGCTACCTAACTATGCAGATGGGTGTTGCAACAGGCTTCCTGAATTGAGGTACTGATTCAGGGGTGTGGACACCCCAATCCTGCAATGTCTGTGCACAAAACATGGCCAACCAGACTATGAATGAAAAATAAAACTCCTGTACAATTATAACTTGTTTATGGATGAAAGTAGCTCTGTTAGGAATGGAGTATGACAGGCCACATTTTCTGTGGTCCATTTGCACAAAGTAATTTTGGCCAAAGTTCAACTGCTTCTACTTCCTGCTGCTGTTTGGAAATCTGCCACTGATGACACAAAACCTGCATTCCTAAGCCTCCCCTGGGGAGTCAATAAATTGAAAAATCAATCCACCACAAAAACTTAACCCAGACTTTTCAGAAGAGCCATCTTAGTCAGAGCCAGATCTAACCCTATGGTATGTTTTCAAAGCTCAAGCCACAATGTTGGCACCCTTACACTTACATTGAGCTCAGGCTTCAGTGTCTGTCTCACCAACCCCAACCTCTAGCCATAAACATCTGTTTGTACTTAAATGTATCAATTCAAGCTAGCTTGATGTATTCATTACCAAGCTGAGAAGGTAACAAAAGTTTGTAGGGTTCTGATGTGAAAAATCATCCCTGGATATTACCTGCTCTAGACTACTGGCAACAGCAACATGCCTCCATTTATAACAGAGATAATTCAAAGCCAAAAAACTCTACAACATATAGGCAACAAAGCTCTAAAAAGTTAAACAAAAAGAACATAACTCTACAGGAACAGCTTATAACCAGTTCCATAACATTTAACTAAAAGACCAGCTATACCTATAGACACTTTGACACACACACACAGCCATGTGCATATTAAATAGCTCTAAAAGTTTCAGAAATCCAGCCTTAAATCCACTGGACAATTTTCCTGAACCAGACAATTCACTCTAAAGAGATGTTGCCCTCAAAATCCTGCTCCTGCTTCCTTATTTTATATAAAACTAGACCATCAGAAATCAGGGTCTGATATTTTGGGAGTAATCCTGATCAGTGCTCACTGACATAAATAAATCTGCCTCCTAACCCTGGGTGTATCAGTTTGCCATTTCAAGAAAGTCAGATAGTACAGATACTGTAAAAAAAAAATGCCTCTTCACACAAGAAATAGCAGAAAACTTTCCAAGCATGGATAGAGAATTTAACATAAAACAAAGTGAGGCATATAGAAATCTAAATAGTCATAAGCAAGATAAATAATGAAGATTACTGAAATTCAGCACAAGAATAGAATATTAAAGTGGCTACAGAAAGGAAACAAATCACTCACAAAAAATGTCATTAGAATCTCAGCATATTTCTCAGTACAAACTCTGAAGACAAGATGTGATTGGAGTGAAGTGTTTGAAAGCCCACAGTAAACAGCCTACAAACCAGAGAGATGTACCATGCAAAGACTTTCTTTCAAAATCAATGAAGCAAAAAGACAATTCCATAAAAACAAACAAAGAAATTCACTGCCACCAAATCAGCAGTTGAAAATGCTCTGAAGGATATTTTGGAAAGAGAGAATAATGGCCACAATTCCAAGAACACTAATAGACAAAATCTACCCAGTGGGTTGTAATGGTTGGTTGAGATAACTTCAGAAGTAAAGAAGTTTAATTAAATCTGCTCAGCAATTCTACAGTCTGTGGTGTAGAGGATCCACCCTTGGGTAGTTTGTTGCCTTGATGTAATAAAGAGAAAAAGAGGAAAGATGGGCTTATTTCTTTATGGAGGATCTCCTATCTTCAACTTCAGTTTGAAAATCATCTTCTGCCTTCCAACATAACCTCTTTGATTTCTGCCTCAGTTTCCTTAGCATTCACAAATCGACTCTTCTGTTTTCCCTCTAAGACTACACACTCTTCAGTCTTCTGTCTCAGACTCATTGGTTTCCTGATGCAGACTTAGAGGAGAAACTGAAATTAACTCCAGAACTTGGATTGAAAGTGCCAGTCCTAGTGCAAACACTCTCTGGATGCTTCCTCATCCAACTTTTTAGCTAACCATCATAAGCCAATCTCATAATTTATCCTAATTGGAATATTTTCTGTTATGCCTGTTTCTGTAATAGTACAATGACTGATACACAGGGGATGCAATTATCAGTAGGAAAAGGCAGGGTACAAACAACAGTAAAATATGATGATAGGTCAACACATATGAGTTATAACCACCGGTGTAAATGGTCTCAATTCACTAAGAAAAATAAACAGATTGAAAGAATGAATCAAGAAGCAAAATCCAATAGCTATGCTGCATGCAAGAAACACATTTACCTGGTAAGCAATGGCACAATTGAGTAGCAGGCACACCAAAGAGAGAACAAGTCAGCATCTGCTGAGAACCAGACATGTTGGAACTTGGAAGGCAGATCAAGAAAGCAATGGGCCCCAATTCCTAGTAAGTGGCAACATGAGCAACAACAGGCACACCAGGGAGAGAACAACTCAGCATCTCCTGAGAACCAATCATATTGGAACTTGGGGGGGCAACCAACAAGGCAACAAGCCCTCCTTCCTGGTAAGCAGCAGTGTGACTGAGTGGCAGGCCCACCTGGGAGATAACAAATCAGTGTCTCCAGTGAACCTACTGGAGCACAGTCTGAGAATCAAATGACCCAGTCCCCCCACCCGTTAGCAACTGGATGGTTCTGAAGACAGCCAGAGTTGATAGCAATTAAGGCACATAAAGCAACTAAATACTTGTATTGTTGGGTTGACCATGCTGATCTGGGGCCAGAAGTCTGAGCATCTCTTAGGAGGATGACAGTATGCAATATAGCAAATATGGGGCATTTCCTTCTATTTTCTCTTTGAAGGCATGTATTATTTTACCTCTTTTGTTTTGTTCTGATTAACTGTTTTGCTATATTCAATACTCTGCTTTGATTGGTTTTATAATATTCTGTAATTGGTTTGATTTTCTATGCCTAATTGAATGGACAACTATTGTGAAGACAAGATATACTAAGGCACCATTTACTGTTATCCCAGTGTACTGCTCTTAAGTTCTGCACCAATTTTTTCTGCATTGTCTTGATTGGCTTTGTTCTTTCTTGTTTTGTTGTATTTTACTAACTTCAAAAAATTTTTAAAAAGCAAAACAACAAATCAGTTAAAAAAAAGTAAGCCTATAAAAGTTATAGCAGACTTCTCAACATAAAATTAACACATTCCCACTGGGTTGAATCACTTATGTTACTTGCATGACTTTACCATAATGCAGCTATCCCACTGGTGGTAAAAATGAATCTACTCATTTCTGTCTGTCTTTTTCCTAATAAAATGGTTGAAGGTGCTAAACAGGACAGATGTATTTGTCACTGGTGGTCAAAGGTGACAGGAACATAACACATTCAAAACAGAGCTGCCTGGAAGCAAACTAGACAAATTACAGCACCATGATACACAGATTAATAACCAAGTCTCACAAGCACACCAAGAAAGAAAAAAAAAGAGAAAAAGAAAATGAACAAATAAATACTAGGTGTGAACTACACCTTCAAACAGATGGAATCCTTATGTATCTGCAAAATGTTCCACACCACTAGAAAGCAATACACACTCAGATCATTATCACAAGGAACTCTCTCCAAAATGCATCAAATAATTGCCCAGAGAGCTTGCTTAAGTAAATACAAGTGAATAAACATTATCTCATTTATATTACCACATCATACTCCAATGAAACTAGAAAACAACAGTAAAGGAAACAAGACAAATTCTGCAAAAACATGGCAAAGCAATAATGCAATCTCAAAACATAAATGGCTCATAGAAGAGATCAAGGAAGCAATTAAAGTTTCTAGACACCAGTGAAGATGTCATTACAACATAAAATGACCTATGACACAAGTGAAATCAGTCCTAAATTGGAAGTTTATTGCTGTGAGTGTCCACAGTAGAAAAACAGAGCAAGCCCAAATAAATAACCAAATGATACACCTGAAGGAAAGTCTAGGAAAGTAAGTACAATCCAATCAACAGCTAAGACCAGGAAAGATTAAAAAAAAAGAGAAAGAGCAGAAATTACATAAATTGCAATCAAAAAGCACAAAAAGAATCCAGAAATGAGAGAACTGGCTCTTCAAAAGAATATACAAAATAGCCAAACATTTGGACCAAGTTTACCAGAAGAAGGAAGAGAAAGAAACATATTAACACAACTAGAAATGAAAAAGGTGAAATCAAAATGGATGTTGTGAAACTTCAGAAGATAATTACTTTCAAAACATGTAATTCAATACATTTGAGAATAGAGAAGAAATGCATAGATTCCTTGACCCTTGTGTTATCAAACCTGAATAACCAGGCATGGTGTTGCATGCCTGCAATTCCAGTACTTGAGAGGCTGAGGCAAGGACTCCGAGAGTAACAGTCCAGTCTTTGCTACACAGTGAGGTCCAAGCCAAATGAGGTCTCTCTCTCTCTCAAAAAAAAAAAAAAAAAAAAACAGACAAACAACCCAAAACCTCAGTCAAAAAGGGAAAGCTCAGAAGAGCCCAATAAGAGGCAGCACAATCAAGGAATGAATAAAAACCTACCAACTAAGAAAAGTCCAAGGCTTAGTAGATTCACCACTAAATTGGATAAGAGCTTTAGGGAAGATCTAATGTCAAAATGCCTCAGACTCTTGAATGAAATTAAATTGAAAAGACTACTTTCAAATTGTCTCTGAGCAGGCAGTATTACTTTAATTCCCCAAACAGAAAAGACCTAATTGAAAAAGACTACCTACTACAATCCAATCTCTTTAACACATTTTATCAGTCTTGATCCTCCACTGATACAAGTATGACTGTCCTAGAGGGTCAGCTTTCTCACCTGGTGGTATAAGTCCTACAGTCATGCACTGGATATACACACGTTCCACTGGTACTTCAAACAGTACTGCAGTGAGACATAAGACATCCTTGAGACCAGCAAGAGCCTGGAAGCCCAACTTTCCCCAGGAGGCTGACAGATTGCTGGGTCCCCAGCCCATCCAGGAGACCCAATGGGTCACTCACTTGAGGAAACAAAATTGGCCAAGTTATCTTGCCCGACTGATGAAATCAGCCAAAAATGCCCACAATGTCTTCAAATGAGCCCTAAGCTGGCCACCACTAATATTTAAGAGAGATAATGAGGACTTAGCCCTGAAGACCATTGAGATAAACTTTGCCAAAATGGGCCCAGGAAGGGGAGGACATAAATATCTCTTAGTTCTCATAGACACATTCACTTGGTGGACTGAAGGATTTGCCATTCAGACTGAATCAGGTCCCATCATAGCTAAGAACCTCCTCTATGAGATAAAACTTCAATTCAGTTTGACCACCTCCTTGGGGTTCAACAATGGCCAAGGTTTTATAGTTCAGATCACTCAAAATTTAGCTGCAGTTTTATAAATCAATTGTAAATTACATTGTGCCTTCCAGCCTCAAAGTTCAGCCCAAGTAGAAAAATAACTATTTCAAAACTGGCTCTTGAGACTGGCAAAACCTGGGTAAGTCTCCTTCCTTTTGTTTTTCTGTATGTGCGATGTACCTCCTACCTCCAGGTGGCACTACTTTTGAGGCCATGTATGGCCAACCACCCCCTTTAATTTCTCATGTCCAAGATGAGAAGTTGGCTGCTGTCACTAATGGAGAACTTATTAAGTCTTTTCAGGCTCTCCAGCCCTTCCTGCACACAATCCACCACTTGTTTAGGGGCCACCAGGCCATTCCTGAAAGACCTGATGACCCCCTGACAACTCAACCTGGTGATTAAATTTACATCAGAAGGAGACAGCCCACATCCCTAGGCGCCCAGTTTGAAAGACCCTATACAGTCACCTTGAATACTCCCATGGCCATCAAGGTTCCCAGAAAGAACCATTGGATTCATCACTCACACTTCAAGCCTGCAATACCAGAGGCTCCAGCTAAGTGGAATAAAAGTAAAACTCTAAAGATGTGGGCCATAAGTCTGTTTACCCACAAGGTGAACACCTCAATACTTGATTCTGGTTCTTCATACTGGTGCAGACAGGGACATAAGTCCCTCACTTTGGGAAACATTCAGGGCTCTATACTTTGTGTTCAGTCTGTAAATTTCCCCTTGAAGCACTCCCCATTTTGAATTAATACTAATTCAACTTTGTATGTGCAAAATGTCTCTTATACCCTCAACCAACATTTAGTCTCCCTGCTGAGAACTTGATTTGATTGTACAAATGGCCTCATCCCAACCCTGAACTCTGTGTCTTAACTCATGTTCTTCCCCAAATGTATTGGTATTCTAGGAAAAAAAAAAAAACATATGGGGTTACTCAACCTTGCCAAAAAAAAAAAAAAAAAAAAAGAGGGCTTCAGTCCTAGTTCTTGTACTTTTGGGATTAAAAGTAGCTGACCACTTGTATACAGACCCCCATTTCAGAGTCCAAACAAGTGGCACCCAACTGGAATGTTACAGAGTTTTTAAAAGAGAAAATCACAAAAGACATCCTGTTGGAAACAGTTTAGCTAGAATCTTACATTAATTTTTGTTTGACACATGTAATCTGCTTCTTTTGTTGAGCAGGATAATTTTTCTTTTGTGAGTACAGCCCATTCTGCTTTTCTCATGGGACTTATACCCTGAGTAATTTTCCATTTTCCTGGACACTAGTTTCCTGGACAAATACAGGACAGTAGTTAAATGCAGAGCTCACAATGATGTCAGTTATGCCAAGCTACAACATTCCACACTGGTTTTAGTACAAGAATAAAATCCTTGATTTCTGGTCATTTTTCTAAAACTATTGTTCCTTATCTATAATTTGTAAATCCTCATATTGGGAATATATAACCAAATAGAACAAAAACATATGCTGTGAGAAAGACAGCTTCTTTAATATATGGTGTTGGAAAGAGTGGTGACACACAGGCAAAAGACTGAAGCTAAACCCTTATCTTTTAACATGCACTACATTAAAATAAATATGGATCAAATTTCTACTATTGAAATAAAGATATAACATTAAGAAATATTTAGTAGCTCAATTTTGAACGCAGTACTGAAAATATGGATGAGGACACAGAAAAAGGTAGATCACTGAAACAAACAAATGAACAAATGAATATGGAAAAATATGGCCTGTCTTGGTGTCAACTGTCTGTTCATCAAACTGCTGGGGCTGAGGCAGAGGAATCCCAGTGAATTTGAGGTCAGCCTGGGCTACAAAGTGAGTTCAAGATCAGCCTGAACTGCATGGTATAATTCTATCACAAAAAGATAAAATAAAAAAAAAATACAAGAAACACCAAGACCTCACTGGGCTAGAGCTCTAAGAATCACTCACTGAGTAACCATTTGTGCTATTGCAACATTTCCTTTCATTAGGTTTCTAGGCCTTGTCAACACCTTTCAGTAATGGAAACTTTCACAGAACCAGACAGATTCACAGCTCAGAAAGTCAGCTAACAAATATCAATGGTGGCAGGGTGGCATGGCACTAGGGCATCACTTCGAGGCAGCAGCTAGGAAAAGCAGCCAGGACAAAAGAGTAGAAAAACAAAAGTTTCTTTTACTCCTTTATATTGAAACAGGCCAGTACCTCTTTAGGGCCAGTGGAGCACTCAGGAAATCCCCTTGCCCTCTTCTTGCACAGAATGGGAATGTTTACAAATTCTACCTCTTGGCTAAGTCTCTTAGTTAAACTTCTGAACTTCTCAGTTTGCCACAGTGTACCAAACATAGAAATCCTTTGTCTGAGGAAAAGCTGGCAAAAGTCTTTTTCCACAATATAGGTAGTCTTCTTGCTCTGTTGGTCATTTCTCATGCTGGACAAAAGCTTTGCAATGAGATCAGTTATTTTTTGTTTGTGGTACTTTTTGTGTGATAGGGGTTTTGTTTATAAAGTTTTTCCTACACCAATGTCTTCAAGTGTTCTACCTGTACTATACTCTAGCAGATTTAATGTTTCTGTTTTAATATTTTGATCTCTAATCAGTGTTGATTTGAGTTTAGTGCATGGTGAAATATATGGGTCAATTTTAATCTTTGGCACATGGAGAGTCAAGTTTTCCAAGACCATTTTTTAAAGAGTCTATCTTTTTTATAGCAAGTGTTTTTGGTGCCTTTGTCAAAGATAAGTGGGCTAAGTAAGGAGTTGTTTCTGCATCTTTTAACCCCTCAGCTGATCATTGGGTCTGTTATTTTTTCCAGTATCATGCTGTTTTTATCAGAGCAGCTTTGTGTAGTATACTTTCAAGCCAGGGATTACAATGCCCCATGCCTTGGATTTGTTAACCAGAGTTGCCCTTTATATTCCAGGTGTCTTCTGGTTCAAAGTGAATTTTAGGATTGTTTTGTCTAATTCTGTGAGATATGCTATTGGAATTTTGGTAGGGATTGCATGAAATCTATTACAATTGACACTGAGAATTATGAGAGATATTAAGTAATTCATGTCATTGAATTATTTTCCTTTTGCTGATTTCCACTTTATTTGTCTTCTTTGCTAAACTGCTCACCCTGTCTACTGTATTAATTTTATTCGATGTTTCATGACTGTTAGTTTCATTGTATCCTTCTAGGATACTGTTGAGAGTGTTTGTAGTCCTAATTTGGGAGTCATTAATTTCTTGCAGCACTGTTTTATTTTTCATGAAAGTATCTCATTTATTCATTTATTTTACAGATTTTTTTGAAAAATCTTTGAGTCTAGGTTTCAAATTGTTATCATTTCAGGCCTAAAATACTTGACAGAAAACACTCTTGTCCTTTATTGTTTGTCTTAAGAAATCTGCCATAAATTTAATGAATCACCTTTATAAGTGATTCATTGATTTTTTTCTAACACCTGTTAACATCTCCTGTATTGCACCTCTGGGCACTTAACTAAAACATGGTATAGAAAGGCTTTCATTTCCTTGTGGCCCTTCAGGGTTTTATTTACCTCATATAACCATATGTGGAAGTATTGTGAAAAATTTGGAAATTTTTCTGATACCTGTAAATCAGATTTTGTGCCTTTTTTCTCTTTGAATATTTCATTTATTTTAATTAAATATAAATTAATCTTCTCTGTATCTTCTTTCAGTTATTGGATCCATTTTTCATGTTTTCTTATTGTTTATAATTATCCCTTATTTTTGGAGGCTCTCCTCTCTCCTAATTCTGATATTATGTCCATATGTTGTTCACTACTGCTGCCTATAATTTTTAAACTCCTACATTTTTTTTGAAATCTTTTCTGGACTCTAAATATTTACTAAGCTGTTCATTTAATTTTTTTAGTTTGTCTAGTTTTTATTAATGTCCCCTATAATCTTTCTGAACACTGAACCATGAATCAATCACAATCTCTAGAAGACTGGCATCAAGACCGCATGAGGATTTGGCAAGACTACCTGGAAGAAACCATAACACTATCTATCTGTAGAGTCCAGAATATGCTCCATAGAAAACAGTGAAATAAACAGACAAAAAAGTATGTATCCATTAATTTTGTAACTTGAAAAACTACACCCAAGATCACAATATGTAATTTATCAACTAGTGATTTCTTAGTGTTTTTTTCTTTTTTCTTTTAGAATTCTGTATTGTTGCTACCCTTTTTCTTTTGCTTTTTTCCTCTTTAAATGAAATTTTTAAAAAATACATAATTGCTATTGTAAAAAAGAGAGGAAATAGGAAGTGCTATAGAAGATATAACAGCATGAATATTTAAGTGTCTAGGATTGATAACCATACTTCTAAGTTCTTGTTGGATTGTTGAACAGATCTGTTTGCAGTCTCACTGCTTGAATGTCTACCTTAAACAATTATTTCTAAAAGGATAATATGTAATTTAGCAAACAGTAATCTCTTACTGTTTATCCTTTTTTTTGAAATTCTGTAATATTTCAACCTTTTTTCTGCTTTTTTCTCTTTAAAAAATTTAAAAAATGTTTCTTGATAATTTATAAAGTTACAATGAGAAATGTAGATCACATTTAAAGATTATGAAAATGTATGTATTCTTTCCACTTTGTCTTTAAATGAGAATGGCCTCCACTCATCACACATTCTAATAAAACTCATTAAGACACCTCTCAGTCTACTTTGTAGTATCAAGAAAAATTTCTTAAAAGTCATATAAATTTAACATTTCCACATACAAGTCAAAAAATAAACATTATGTGTATAAAATGAGATATTTATTAGCCATAATGATGATATAATCCAGTGAGGATACAACAGTCATATATTACTTTGAAAAGAAAAAATGCCCCCAATTTTGCTGATTAACAATACCATTCACAATGACACGTGGAAGATAATATTTTTTTCTTTCTTCATATGTAACAGTAGGGTGTAAACTGAACTTTTAAAGTATATATCTTGGAAAATAAGTAATTTTTTCAAATTTAATTTTATAATGCTGTCAATCAGCTCAAAATGTGTAAAACTAAGAAATTATACCCCAATGGTCACTAACTAAGCCCTACTGAAAGCTTTAGGAGAGTGAGCACAATAATGGTTCTAAACTAAACATTCAATAAGTAGTGGCATGAGCATGAGTAGGCAGTCTGAAACTCTGGAATTCAGGGATTCGGTTCTAGCCCCAGATACACATAATTTGTAAGAAAATTAGCCCTCTACTTTTCTGTTGACTACACTCATGGCATTTATGGACAAAATACTGGATTCTGTAAGCTTTGTTTATATTTGTCTCACACAAACATTTAGGGATTTATATCAAGGTAAGGTTTTGGAACACAATTCCTTGTGGACTATGGTGAGTTAACTAATGGTACACTGGTAGCACCCAACAGATCTGAATCAATGTGGTGTTGCATATGGAAGGACAGCTTGAGGACTGTTGCCAGGAGTATTAAAATGAGAACAGCAAGTGAAGATTCCTTGCTGTTGATCCTCCTGCAGAAGCTTGTCCTAATGCTTTCCCTAATGTGAACTCAGCTGTGCTCATTGTCAGAGGGGCTTGGGTCCTCAGCATTATTGAGGATGGCTGAGGTTCTCTTTTAGAGAGCCCTGGCCCAAACTTTGAGCATTGCTTCTTGGCTCCAGGGCAGATCCCTCAGCTAGCAGGCACAAATCCTTCACCTCATTGGTGCAGAAGGTTTAGCTTCCAACTCTGATCCTGGTCCTTCTCAGTGCAGATCCTTAACACAGACTTATAAGACACATTGCCATGGGCTCTAGGCCTCCAGATAGACTTGGACAGGATATTGCCATGGTATCTAGGTCTTCAGGTAGACAATGTAGGACATTGTTGTAGAATCCAAGCCCTCAGTTCAATTTTTCTGGTTTCTAATGTGTGGACCAATCACTTGAAATCTATATTTGACTTTTTGGGTGAATATTACAAAATAATATTATAAATTATGTGTCACTTTAAATGAATTTTCTTGAAACATTGACTGATACACTTAAAGACAAAATACCTCCAAAAAATACTTATTAATCAAATTTATGTATTTATTATTTTTTTGTTACTGGTGATCACGCTCATTACCTTGTACTTGTCAGGCAGGAACAAATGATGCTGAGTTTAATTTCAGGCCCTTGTATAAGAAATTTCACTTCACATTAAAAAGTTCATACACCATGATCAATTTCATTTTTCATAGATAAAAGAATGGTTCACCATACATAATGCAATAAATAGAATGGGAACTTAGTGGAAGCCTGCATGAGGGGTAAGCTGTGTGGAATCTCCCTTGTGGGCCTGCCCTGCCACAGGGAACATCAAGGAGGTCCGCCCTCAGGCATGGGCTGCCTGGAAGCTCCCCAGAGGGTCCACCCTGCCACCATGAACATCTCTGAAGCCCATCCAAGAATAATAACTACCCTGGACTGCTTCCTCTGGGCCCGCCCTCTCACCTGGAACAATAGAAGACCTCAGCAGGCCCCAGTTAGTGTGAAAAACTTTGGAACGTTGCTCCCAGGTGGCGAATCTTGGACTACAGTGGATTAACTGTATCAGTGTGGTGAGTATGCCCCTAAAATAGAGGTGGTACAGTGGATAAATAGGGCCAGTAGTAAAACCCCTCCAAATAACTGTAAGTCTTTGGTAATTCTGAAAAGCATGCATGTGATCCCCTCCTACACATAGAAAACATCAGGCAGAGTGAAAATAACAAAACAAAAAAGCAAAATGCAGTGTCAAACATATAGTTCACCAGAAGCAAGTATAGGAGACATTGAAATACAGGACACCAAAAGTAACATGCTGGGAATCTCTGAAAAGATAGCCAGTGAAATAAAAAAACAAATGCATCAGGCTACAGAGGAAATCAAATTAGAAGTACTCTCCTATGTAAAGATAGAAATAACAACTTCAGTAAAGGAGTTGTTGAATGCAGCTAAACAAGAACTAGAGAAAAAAGTACATGAGCATGGGAAAGTGATTGACCCTTTGAATGAACAATATAGAAAACAAGCAGAATTCAAGAAACAAACTCAAAGAGACATCCAAGAAACAAAAATTTCTATTGAAAGCATGCAAAACCACTTAAAGGAAGCTGAGGATAGGATTTTGGACCTTGAGGACAGGATCACAGTTAATGATCAGGAAAGCATAGAACTTTTAAAAATAACAAAGTGGCATGAAATGACAATCCAGAAACTTCATGATGATGCCAAGAGCAACAATATAAGAATAATGGACATTAGCGAAGATACAGGAGTCCAGGAAAATGACATACATAAAGTATTTACAGAAATAATAGCAGAAAAATTTCCAAACATGGGGAAAGAATATGACATGCAGATAAATGAGGCATATAGAACACCAAACAGTCACAACCAACATAAATCCACACTGAGACACGTAATATTTAAGATCTCAGACATACAGCATAAAAACAGAATATTAAAAGCTGTCAGAGAAAAGACACAACTGACCTATCAAAGAAAGCCCATTAGAATCACAGCAGACTTTTCAGCACAAACCCTCAAGTCAAGAAGAGCTTGGAGTGAGGTATTTCAAGCCCTGAAAGAAAACAACCTTCAACCCAGACTGATGTACCAACAAAATTTTCATTCAAATTTAATGGAGAAACAAGACACTTGCATGATAAAGAAAAACTGAAGAAATTTATGTCCACCAAACCAACCTTAGAAAGAGTACTGAAAGACATACTAGACAGAGATAAAAATGACCACAATCCCCAAAATAAGAACAGAAAAAAACCACCAGGTAGGATAAGCAATTAAATAACAGGGAAAGCAGAAAGAAACAACTGGAAAATAACATGGCAAAGTTGAGCCAGTACATATCAGTGATATTCATAAATATAAATGGCCTCAATTCACCTATAAAAGAAATATACTGACAGAATGGATCAAGAAACAGGACCCCACAATATGCTCTATACAAGAAACACATATCACCCAAAAGAAAACTCATAGATTAAAAGTCAAAGGATGGAAAAGAGCCTTCTATGCAACAGGAACCCAGAAAAAAGCAGGGGTAGCTATTCTATTGCAGACAATGTGAACTTCAAACCTAAAATGATTAAAAGAGATAGAGAAGGTCACTACATACTTGTTAGTGGTAAAATTCAAGAGGAAGAACTAACAATTATAAATATATATGCACCAAATACAGGAGCACCCAACTATATAAGACAGATACTAATGAACATGAAAAACCAAATACACAAGAATACAATTATAACAGGAGATCTTAACAGCCCACTGTCACAAAAAGATAGGTCAACTAGACAAAAAGTCAGCAAAGAAATAACAGAACTGAATCATACCTGTGAGCAATTGGACTTAGTAGATGTTTATAGAGTGTTCCACCCAACCACATCAGAATACACATTCTTCTCAGCTGCACATGGGACATTCTCCAAAATAGACCATATATTATCCCATAAAACATTCTTAAGTAAATGCAAAGGTATTGAAATCATACCATGCATAATATCTGACCATAGTGCACTGAAATTGGAAATTAATGGAAAAAGAAATGGTAAAACCTGCATAAATACATGGAAATTAAATAATAGCCTTTTGAACAACCAGTGGGCTACAGACAAAATTAAAGAAGAAATAAAACAATACCTACAATTGAATGAAAATACAGAAACAACATACTGTAATCGGTGGGATGCAATGAAAGCAGTCTTTAAGAGGGAAATATATAGCAATAAATTCTCATATCAAGAAAACAGAATGAGCACAAATAAACAACCTAAAGTTCCATCTCAAGCTTCTAGAAAAAGAAGAGCAAGCTAAACCCAAAGATCATAGAAGAGAAGAAATTGTAAAGATAAGAGCAGAAATCAATGCAATTGAAACAAAAAAATACAAAAAAATTAATGAATCAAACAGCTGGTTTTTTGAGGGAATAAACAAAATTGATAAACCCCTAGATAACCTTATCAAGAGAAAGAAAGAAAAAACCTAAATTTATGCAATAAAAACTGAAAAGGGAGAAATTACTACAGATCCCATGGAAATTCAAAAGATCATGAATACCTACTTTGAAAATTTCTACTCACATAGAGTGGAAAACACAGAGGAAATGGACAGATTTCTAGAAACTTATGAACTACCAAAGCTCAGCCAAGAAGATATAGCAATTTTGAACAACCCAATATCAGCTATTGAAATTGAAAATGTAATTAAAAACTTACCAACAAAGAAAAACCACAGTCCTGATGGATTCACAGATGAATTCTACAAGAAATTTAGAGAAGATTTGATGCCAGTACTCCTCAAACTCTTCAATGAAATTGAGAAAAAAGCAATCCTCCCTAAATCATTCCTGGAGGCAAGTATTACTCTGATACCAAAACCAGAGACAGACCCAACCAAAAAAGAGAACTATAGGCCAATCTCACTAATGAACCCTGATGCAAAGATTCTCAGTGAAAACTGGCAAATAGAATGCAGCAAATCATCAAGAAGATAATACATCATGACCCAGTGGGGTTCATTCCAGGAATGCAAGGATGGTTTAACATATGCAAATAAATAAATGTAATGCACATCAACAAAGCCAAAAACAAAAACCACATGGTCATCTCAGTAGATGCAGAAAAGGCTTTTGACAAAGTCCAACACATATTCATGATAAAAACCCTTCAGAAACTCGGAATACACGGCGTCTACCTCAACCTTATAAAGGCCATCTATGACAAACCAACAGCCAACATTATACTAAATGGACAAAAACTGAAAGCTTTCACTTTAAAATCAGGAACAAGACAAGGATGTCCACTATCACCACTCCTTTTCAACATAGTTCTGGAAACACTAGCCAGGGCAATCAGAAAAGAGAGAGAAATAAAAGAAGTAAAGATATGAAAGGAAGAAGTTAAGTTATCACTATTTGCAGATGACATGATACTCTATATAGAAGACCTAAAAAACCCCATTAAAAAACTGCTAGAAGAATTAAACAAGATCAGCAGTGTAGCTGGATATGAAGTCAACGCTCAAAAATCAATAGCATTCCTGTACACAAACAAAATCTCACTGAGAGAGAAATTATGGAAATATCACCCTTTACAATAACATGAAAAAAATGAAATACTTAGGAATCAACCTAACTAAAAATGTAAAAGACCTATATGCTGAAAATTATACTATACTAAAAAAGGAGATTAAAGAGGATATTAGAAAATGGGAGGACATTCCTTGCTCTTGGTTAGGAAGAACCAACATTGTGAACATGGGGCCATACCCCCAAAACCCTTTTACAGATTTAACACAATCCTAATCAAAATACCATTGACATACCTCACAGATGTAAAGAAAACACTCCTAAAATTCATTTGAAAACAGAAGAAACCTAGAATAGCAAAGACAATTCTAGGCAACAAAAGCAAGGCAGGAGACATCTCAATTCCTGACTTGAAACAGTACTATAAAGCCACAGTGATAAAATCAGCTTGGTACTGGCAAAGAAATAGACCTGAGCATCAATGGAACAGATCAGAAGATGCAAGCACAACTACAAAGATCCTCAGCCATCTGATATTTGACAAAGGGGCTAAATATGTCCACTGGAAGAAGGACAGTCTCTTTAATAAATGGTGTTGGAAAAATTGGCTCTCTACATGCCAAAGACTGAAACTAGATCCATGCCTATCACAATGCACAAAACTAAAGTCTAAATGGATCAAAGACCTCAATATTAAAACAGAAACACTAAATCTACTGGAAGACAAAGTAGGTAGAAGTCTTGGAGACATAGGGGTAGGCAGAGAATTCATGAACAAAATGCAAACTGCATGGAAAACACTTCAAAGAACCAACAAATGAGATCTCACACTATTGAAAAGTTTCTGCACTTCAAAGGAAATCACCAGCAGATTGAAAAGAAAACCAACAGAGTGGGAAAAAATTTTATCCAGCAACCCCTCAGATAAAGGACTTGTGTCCAGAGTATATGAAGAATTGAAAAACATCAAGACCCCCAAATTCAAAGACCCTCTCCAAAAATGGGCATCTGAGATGAACACACAGTTCTCAGAGAAAGCTATACAAATGGCAAATAAATACATGAAGAAATGTTCACCATCACTGGTCATTTCAGAAATGCAAATTAAAACAGCATTGAGATTCCACCTTACTCCGGAAAGAATAGCTGCCATCAAGAAATCAACTGATACCAAATGTTGGCAAGGCTGCAGGGAAAAAGGAACACTGCTCCACTGTTGGTGGGAATGTAGACTGGTGTAACCATTACGGAAATCCAAATGGAGAATTCTCAGAAGACTAGGATTGGAAGCCCCATTCAATCCAGCTATTCCCCTCCTGGGTATTTTCCCAAAAGAACTGAAAAGTTCATATCACAGTGATATGTGTGCACTCATGTTCATAGCTGCCCAATTTGTGATAGCTAAATCCTGGAAACAACCAAGATGCCCATCAACTGCAGAGTGGATGAAAAAGATGTGGCATTTTTATACAATGGAATATTACTCAGCTATAAAAAAGATGATCTTGAGGCCTTCATAGGCAAATGGAGACAACTTGAGACTATCCTCATTAGTGAAATAAATAAGAATCATATTTATAAATATCATATTGTGTCTCTAGTATAAAAAGTAAATAAGAACCACAAGAGTAATAAAACCAAAATGTGTAATTGCTATTGTAAAAGAGAGCAAAAGAAAGTGCTCTAAGGGATATAACTGCATGTGTGTTTGAGTGTGTAAAATAGATGACCATATTGCTGAATCTTTGTTGGATCTTTGAGCAGAACTGTTTGTAGTCTGAGTGTTTAAATTTTTACTACGTACCCTTTGACTTTGTAACTTGAATAACTGCATTCAGGATGACAGTATGTAATTTATAAATTACTGATTTCTTAGTGGGCCTTTTTCTCATTCTCCTTTGTCTTTCTTTCTTTTAGAATTCTGTATTGTTGCTACCCTTTTTTTCTATATTTTTTTCTCTTCTCTTTAAATAAAATTTTAAAAATATCCTTCATTTGGAATAAACATGCATTCAAAATAAATCAAAGATGTTGTATACTACCTAAAGCTTTGTAGCTACAAGGAGACACCACTGAAAAAACATTTCAGGTTAATGACACAGGCAAGAATTTCCTGGCCTAGACTCTCATAGCTCAGGAAACATAAGTGAGAATTGTCAAATGAGATGATCACATTTCTCCTTGTCAGAGATCAGTAAGCATCTGATCAAGCATAAATTCATTTTATGAACCATTCACAGATTCACTGGACCAAGGTCTTGTAATTTTTCACTCTCAGCTGAATATGTGGAGATCATATTTCACCTCAAGAATCCAGAGATTGGGAGCCCTGTGAGCCTTGACAGTGTAAGTATAATCTGCCAGGTTTAGAGCTGGGCAATGGGGTTATGCTGAACCCAAGCACAGACAGGTGGGAAGAACATGACCATCATCAGAGGTGGAAGTGAAGAAGATAGAGAAGCCTGCCTAGAGCTGACAGGCTGCATTGATGCAGAAAGTTGAACCGGTCCCCTGACTTGATATAAAAGCAGTGGTTCAAGATGGAGCAGAAGCTGGGTTCTATCTGATTTTACAATAGTCATATAAACACCTGCCCTCTTCCATAAGTCTTATTGCACTTTTTCAGTACCTTGTTAATGATTTTTCTATCTATCTTCATTAAGAATATTGGTCTGTAGTTTTATTTCTTAGTTGAGTCCTTTTCTGATTTTGCAATGTTAGGTCCCAGGAATCACTTTGGGACTATTTCTTCCCTTTAAATAATATTGAAATATTTAAGAAGGATAGGAGCTAGATCATTTCTAATATTTTTATACAATTCAACAGTAAATCCATTTAGATATAGGCTTTTCTTAGTATTTTAATTACTGCCTCCAACTCAATACCTTTTATTAAACTCCTCAGGGTTTGTCATGTCATGTTTCAGTTCCAAAGATTCTAGTAATCTATGATTTCTTCTGAATTCTCTAATTTATTAAAGTAAAAGTTATCAAAGTAGTTGCCAATTATCTTTGTATTTCAGTGCTGTTTATTTTCTTTTTACATATTGATTGCATATATTTGGGCCTTTCTATCTTCTGGCAGGGGAATTGAGTAAGGTCTTTTATATGTTGTTTTGTTCTTTCAAAGATCCAGCTCTTTAACTCATTGATTGTTTTACTGTATTTTACTCTCAATATAATCAATTTTACTCAGATTTTATAACTTGTTTTCTTGTATCAGCTTTGGATTTAGATTATTCCTGTTTTTAGAACCTTGGGCATGCATCCTAGGTTATTTATTTGGGATTGTTTGGTCCATGATTTAGGGATTCTCAGCTGTAAACTTTGCTCTTAGGACAGCTTTCACAGTGTCCTGTAGTTTACAGTACATTGAGCTGGCACTGATTATAGAAGTGTTTTGATCTACAATTCCTCCTAAGTCCAATTGAGAATGGAAGATGAATTTCCATCTTATCTTGTTTTCATAAAAGCATAAAAATATAGATTTCATGTTTAGATTGTAGGGTGTAGATTTAGAATCTCACTCCAGAAAGAACGCTGCCATCAAGAAATCAACTGATAACAAATGTTGCAGGGAAAAAGGAACACTTCTCCACTGTTTGTTGGAGTGCAGACTGGTATAGTCACTGTGGAAATCCATATGGAGATTTCTCAAAATACTAGGATTGGAAGTTCCATCCAATCCAGCTATTCTGCTGCTGGGTATTTTCCCAGAAAAAAATGAAAAGGTCATGTCACAGTGATATATGTGCACCCATGTTCATAGCAGCACAATTTGTGATAGTTAAATCTTGGAAACAACCAAAATGCCCATCAACTGTGCAGTGGATGAAAAAATGTGGTATTTTTATATAATGGAATATCCCTCAGCTGTAAAAAGGGATGATGTTGAGGCATTTATAGATAAATGGAGGCAACTTGAGAATATCCTCATTAGTGAAATAAGCAAGATTCACATTAGCAAATATCACATTGTCTCTCTAGTGTAAAAAATAATAAGAACTGGCAGAATGATGGTATCCATAAAGTATAATACATATAAAAGTATGATATATGTAAATGTATAATAGCTATAATAGATATTGTAAAAGTGAAAGTGAAGCAAAGTGCTCTAGAGGATATAATGGTATGAATAGTGTGTAAGATCAATGATCATATTACTAAATTTCTTTTAGATCATTGAATAGAAGGGTTTGCACTGCCAATGTTTGAACATATAGCCACTTTTTATTCTTTCATTTTGTAACTTTAACAACTATTGTTAAGATGACAATACATAATGTATCAACTAGTGATTTTATGTTAATTTTTTTAAAATTCTGTATTCTTTTTTATATTTTGTTTTTTTAATTTTCTTTTCTTTTTTTAAATAAAATAAAAAAGAAATGGATCGAGAGATACAAATTACCGCAAGAACAAAACACTGCATGAAGATTAGGGAAGGAATTTTGATATCATAACTCAGAGGTTATCATTTAATTTTCTCAATGGTGCTGAGTCATGGATTTGAGTTTCTGAATTCAATGCAAATACTCTTATCCCTGCAAAGTTAAACACAGGTGACTATTAAACTTTCAGCACCTGTGACTGAGATGCAAACATGGGTAAACTAGGGAATGTTCTCTGACTAAACTTTACCCTGAGCATGTGAGGCTGCATCTACTTATCTTCAACTTCTGAGAGAGGACATGTCAAAGTGTTCTATCTAAACTGGGACATGTTGGAACCATTTCACAAATGGCTTCACATTCGGTCCTCCAATGTAATTTTTTTGACATCACACCAAATGGTATTCATGCAGGTAAATCATGGGTATAAGCATGAGATTCAATCTGCCTGGTAGGAAGTGGCTGCAGGGGACATGCTGGCAGTAGGTGTTTGAAACTATTGTTCATGGAGGTTGAGAGGATGATCAACATGATCTTTCTTTCTTTCTTTCTTTCTTTCTTTCTTTCTTTCTTTCTTTCTTTCTTTCTTTTCTCCATCCCTCCCTTCCTCCCTCGTCATCTTTCTTTGTCTTTGGGATGGCATTTCACTATGCAGTTTATGCTGAACTTGACCCCACTTTGTACCCAACCTGGCCTCAAAATTGCAGAAATTCTCTTGCTACAATCTCATTAGTGAAGGGATGTTAAGAATGCACCCCTACACCAGCATCAATATATTTTCTAACCTGTGGTTTTCTGTCTTTTTTTCCTTTCTTCTTTCTTAAGAGAAAACAAAAACAATGATACAGGTGGGGCAGGGGAAGTTAGCTGTCTAGGCTAGATCTAGAATACCAATTCTGACTGGTTTTAAGAGTATGAACTCAGTGGATTAGTTTTTATCTTCAAATATTCCATTCACAGTGTAAAAAATTGTGGATAAGTACGTTTTCTAATGTGAGTTGCTGCAGACTACATTGCAGAAGTTGTAGCACAATTCTGGCAGCCAGTAGATGCCCAACAGATTTTCCTTTCTTTCCACACTATTGTCCCCACAACCTCTACTCTGCATCCCTCAAAATATTGTATTTGGAAGGTGATTGCACGATGGAACCCTATGTTCATCAGTAGGGGAGTTTAGTGCAGTTAGCAGGTGGAGCCTGTCTGGAGGGGGCTTCCTGGAGACATAACCTGAAAAGCTGTGTCCTTGTGCCTGCCTCTTTCCTTGTCTCTACATCCTGACTGCCATGGTTGAATAGGTTTCTTCTGTCATGTCCATCCATGCTGCCTTTCTGCCTCAATCTTGCTAACCCATGAGATGGAATTAACCTTTTTTCCTTTAAATTGCAGATGTTCAGTATTTTGTGTCCCTTAGGACACAGAACTAAGCTAAAGAGGTTCCCAGGGCTTGAGTGGACTGTACCCAGTGACCTTCATTCAACCAGGTGAGCCAGGCTCAACCAAAAGGGGAGCCAGGCCTGAGCTGCTGCTGCCAGGTGAGTTGCAGCTCACTAGGGCAGGTCCAGGAAAAGTTTGGGATCATCAATCCTGGAGGCTGGGTAATTGCCCAGCTTCCTTAGGACACTGAACTAGGCTCCAGAGGTTCAAAGGGCTTGAGCAGACCATGCCCAGTGATCTTCTTTCAACCAGGGAAACCAGGCCCATTGCACAAAAGGGGAGCCAAAGCCACATGAGTACCAGTAATGGAGGGCACAGGAGGTGATGTCCAACACATACAGGGAAACATTAGGAACATCACTGGAAGCATGGAAATATAGGAAAATGACAAAATGAAAGACCAAAATGCAATCCCAAACCTCCAACCCATTCCAAGTAAACCTAGGAGC
The DNA here is from genome assembly GCA_004027455.1 of Hydrochoerus hydrochaeris. Lineage (NCBI taxonomy): Eukaryota > Metazoa > Chordata > Mammalia > Rodentia > Hydrochaeridae > Hydrochoerus > Hydrochoerus hydrochaeris. The sequence continues at coordinate 125,514 of PVLA01004444.1, forward strand.
CATGTACATAGAAGAAAATACCAGCCATACACCTGAAATGCCTGAAATGATATCAACTGAAATAAAGAAGCAAGTATTGGAAGCTATGAGGGAACTCCAATCAGTAATAATCTCTGAGGTAAAAGAGGAAATGAAAAAGTAGTGAAAGAAAGACTGAATGCATCCAACAAAGACACAGCTAAAAATTAGAGGAACAAAGCAAAAGGATAGAATCCCTGAAAGAAAGTTTAAGAAACAAACAGAATACATGAAGCAGATTCCAAGAGATATACAGGAAATCAAAAACTCTACTGAAAGCTGCAAAAACTGCCTCAACAAAAGTGAGGATAGAATCTCAGACCTTGAAGATAAGATTGCAGCTAGTGAACAGGAAAGGAAAGATCTTCTAAAGATAAAAACAAATCAGGAAATAACAACTTGACACCTGCAAGATGATGCAAAGAAAAACAACATAAGGTTAATAGGGATAAATATAAAAGAAGGGGACAACACAAATGAAATCAACAGGCTAGTTACAGAAGTAATAGCTGAAAACTTCCCCAACATGAGTATGGAAACTGACATACAGATTAGTGAAGCACATAGAACTCCAAATAGCCATAACCAAAACAATACTACACCCAGACATGTAATAATCACCATCCCAGAAATCCAAAATAAGAACAGAATATTAAAAGCTGTTAGAAAAGACAGATCACCTCCAAAGGAAAATCTATCAGAATCACAGCAGACTTTTTAACACAAATAATGAAGTGAAGAAGAGCATGGAGTGAAGTGTTTTGGATCTTAAGGGAAAATGACTTCCAACCTGGACTGATGTTCCCAGCTGGGGATTTAGCTCAGTGGCTTAAGTGCCTTCCTTGCAGGTGCAAAGTCATAAGTTTGATCCCCTGTACCAAAAACAAAAACAAAACAACAACAACAAAAAAAGACTGATGTTCCCTGCAAAACTGTCCTTCAAAATTGATGGAGAAATAAGATACATCCATGTCAAAGAACAGCTGAAGAACTTCATGATCACCAAACCAACGTTGCAAAGAATACTGAAAGACATTCTATTATACACAAAGGAAAAAAACCACTGAACAAGACAGACAATTAAAAGAATGGAAAGTTAAGATGCAACATCAGAAAGATAACATGTCAACAATAAACCAATATATGACAGTTACAACCTTTAATGTAAATGGCTTCAATTCACCAATTAAAAGAAACAGACTGGCAGAATGGATCAAGAAACAACATAAAACCATATGCTGTCTACAGGAAACCCATCTAACTCAAAAGGAAACTCATATACTGAAAGTCAAATGATGGAAAACCATGCTCTATGCAACAGGAACTCAAAAAAAAAAAAAGCAGGGGTAGCTATTTCACATGCAGACCATGTGAACTTCAAACCAAGAATGGTCCGAAGAGATAAAGAAGGTAAAGATAAAGAAGATAGTTAGGGAAAACTGCAACACAAAGAGGTAACAATCTTAAATATATATGTACCAAATTCCAGAGCACCCAACTACACAAAGCAAGTATTAACAGAAATGAAAAATCAAATAGGCAATAACACAATTATAACAGGAGACCTTAACACACCATTGACACAATGGGATAGATCAACTAGACAGAAAATCAGCAAAGAAATAACAGAACTGAATCACACCTGAAAACAAAGGGTTTGATAGATGTATACAGAGTGCTCAATCCAACAACATCAGGATATACATTTTTCTCAGCAGTACACGGGACATTCTCTAAAATAGACCATATACTAACCCAAAGAACATCTTTAAGTAAATGCAAAAGAACTGAAATTATCCCATGCACGTTATCAGATAATAGTTCCATGAAACTGGAAATTAATGATAAAAGTAACTGCAAAAACCACACAAACACATGGAAATTAAATCATACAATCTTGAGCAATCTGTGGGTCACAGAGGAAATTAAAGAAGAAATTAAACAATATCTACAAGCAAACAAAAATACAAATAAAACTCACTGGAACCTGTGGAATGCAATGAAAGTGATCCTTAGAGGAAAATTTATCGCACTGAGTTCCCACATAAGGAAAACAGAAGAAACACAAATAAGCAACCTGATAGTACACCTCAAACATCTAGAAAAAGAAGAGCAAGCCAAGCCCAAAGCCAAAAGAAGGGAGGAAATTATAAAGATCAGAGCAGAAATTAATGCAATAGAGACTAAGAAAATAATTCAAAGAATCAATGAATCAAAGAGTTGGTTCTTTGAAAGAATAAATAGAACTGTTAAGCCCCAAGCCAACCTAATTTAAAAAAGAAAAGAAAAGACTCAAATTCATGCAATACAGAATGAAAAATGTGAAATCACTACCGACCCTGTGGAAATATGAAAGATCATCAACAACTATTTCAAAAACCTTTATTTACATAGGTTTGATAACACAGAAGAAATGGACTGATTTCTAGAAACATATGAGCCACCAAAGCTGGATCAAGAAGAACTGTTGAATAACCCAATTTCTATTAATGAAATTGAAAATGTAATCAACTCCCTACAAACAAAGAAGAGCCCAGGCCCACATAGATTCACTGTGGAATTCTACAAGAAATACAAAGAAGACTTAATACCGACACTCCTCAAACTCGTCAATGAAATTGAAAGGGAAGCAATTCTCCCTAAGTCATTTCTGGAAGAAAATATCACTCTAGTACCAAAACATGAGAAAGATCCAACTAAAAAAGAGAACTACAGGCCACTCTCCCTAATGAACATAGAGGCCAAAATTCTCAATAAAGTATTGGCAAACAGGATGCAGCAAATCATCAAGAAGACTATACACCATGACCAAGTGGGATTCATTCCAGGTGTGCAGGGATGGTTCAACATACATAAATTAATAAATGTAATCCATCATATCAATAGAACCAGAAGTAAGAATCAAATGATCATTTCTATAGATGGAGAAAAAGCTTTTGATAAGGTCCAATACTCATTAATGATAAGAACCTTACAGAGAATTGGAATAGATGGGCTTTATGTCAATATGATAAAGGCCCTCTACAACAAACCAAAAGCCAGTGTCATATTAAATGGCCAAAAACTGACAGCCTTTACCTTGAAATCAGGCACAAGACAAGGATGTCCCTTATCACCGCTCCTATTCAACATAGTAATGGAAATACTAGCCAGAGCAATTAGAGAAGAAAAATAAAAGGAGTAAAGATAGGAAAAGAAGAAGTTAAATTATCATTATTTCCAGATGACATGATACTCTACATAGAAGACCCCCAAACCTCCATTGAAAGATTCCTAGATATAATAAATAAATTTAGCAATGCAGCTGGATACAAAGTCAATACTCAAAAATCAATAGCATTCTTATACACTTAAGAACAAAACCACTGAGAGAGAAATAAGAGAAGACACACCCTTCACACTAGCATCCAAAAAAAAAAAAAAGAAATATTTAGGAATTAAGCTAATGAAAGATGTAAAAGATCTATACAGGGAAAATTATAATACCCTATAAAACGAAATTGAAGGGGACCTCAGTAAATGGAAAGACATCACTTGTTCATGGACAGGAAGAATAAATATTGTGAAAATGGCCATTCTCCCATAATTGTTATACAGATTCATTGCAATGCCAATGAAAATACCACTAACATACTTCATAGATCTAGAGAAAGCACTCCTAAAATTCATCTGGAACCAGAAGAGACCTAGAATAGCAAAGGCAATTCTAAACAGCAAAGCCAAGGCAGGCAGCATCACAATCCCTGACTTGAAGTTATACTACAAAGCTACTGTAATAAAATCAACATGGTATTGGAATAACAACAGACCTGAAGATCAATGGAATAGACTAGAAGATACAACAATGAACACACTCAGCCACATTATCTTTGATAAAGGGGCCAAGCATGTTCACTGGAAGAACCATAGTCTCTTTAATAAATGGTGTTGGAAAAACTGGCTATTCATATGCCAAAAACTAAAATTAGACCTATGCCTATCACAACGTACTAAACTAAAATCTAAATGGATCAAAGTTCTAAATATTAAAACAGAAACACTAAATCTGTTGGAAGACAAAGTAGGTAAAAATCTAGAAGACATAGGGGTTCATGAACAAGAATCAAACTGCACAGGAAATACTTCCCAGAATCAGTAACTGGGATCACATCTTATTAAAGAGTTTCTGCATGTCCAAAGAAATCTCCTTCAGGGTGAAAAGAAAACCCACAAACTTTGAAAAAAATCTTAGTGAACTGCTCCTCAAAGGACTTCTGTCTAGAACTTTTAAAGAATTAAAAAAAATCAGACCCCTGAAATTCAAAGACCCAATCCAAAAATGGGCATCCGAGATGAACACACAATTCTCAGTTGAAGTAATACAAATGGCAAATAAATACATGAAAAAATGTTCATAATCATTGTTCATTAGAGAAATGCAAATTAAAACCACACTGAGATACTATCTCACTCCAGAAAGAATGGCCAGGATCAAGAAAACTACCAACAACTACTGCTGGAGAGGCTGTGGGGGAAAAGGAACTCTTCTGCACTGTTGGTGGGAGTATAGACTGGTGCAACCACTGTGGAGGTCAATCTGGAGATTCCTCAAAAAGCTGGGGTTGGAGGTCCCATTTGATCCAGCTATTCTACTCTTAGGCATATTTCCAGAAGAACTGAAAACATCTTACCACAGTGATATATGTGCACCCATGTTTATAGTGGCACAATTTGTAATAGCCAGGTCTTGGAAACAACCTAAGTGCCCATCTACTGAGGAATGGATAAAAAAAAATTGTGATACTTTTATACAATGTAGTACTACTCAGCTATAAAGAATGATCACATTAAGATATTTATAAATAAATGTGGATGCAACTTGAATCTATACTCATCAGTGAAATAAATCAAACTCACATGTATAAATACCATATAGTCTCCCTAGTGTAAAAAATGGTAAGAGTACCGAAGATTTTATGGAAATCATGGTTCACCATTATACTGCTTTGATGTCTTATGTCTTCATTCATTGGTTGGAATGGGTTTATTCTTTTGTTTTGTCTGATCTTAATATTTGTGATCATATGAATAGTTACTTTGAAGACAAGACAGTATGGCAGCCAGTGTTGATTTAATATCATCTTGCTCTGAAGTCCTACCATGCTTTTGTTTTTCTATTACCATTGGTTCTATCACATTGTGTCTTATTGGATTTTAACATATATGATAGTAAAAACAAAATTTTTATGGACAATTTCATAATAAAGCAGCCATTGTTCATCTTTGGTTATTTGCTTCAGAATGCCTTGGAATACTTCCATTCTCTTGAGTTGTTTATTCTACTTTGTTATGTTTGACATTATTGTATGTAAAGATAAGCTCAACTATTTCAAAGAAAGAGACATTATGATAGCTACTGTTAATATCCAATTGTCTTGTTGTGAAGTGCTGTGTTGCTTACATTGTTCTGTTCTGATCTGCTTAGATCTGTCCTCTTTTGTTTTATTCTCTTTAATATAAAAAAAGAGATTACAGGAATATTACACCACGACAAGTATGACTGACCATTTTTTTTTTTTGCAGTGGTAAGAGTGGGCCCAATGGTAAGACCCTACTCTTGGACCTCTAAACAATTCTACCCAGTGCCTCTTGAATCTTGTTATATGTAACGATAAATTACTGAGGGTGTGTGTGCTTGTGACATGGCATGTACTTCCCCACAATATCAGTAGAAAGGAAGGAAAACCAGAGCACTGCAGGATGGGATAAGAATGAAAGAATGGTAGGTCATGTGAGAAGAGCCTGCCCAGAGGTTGCAATTGAACTGCACACAGGCTGTTGTCCCAACTCCATTACAGCCTGCAGCCTCTCCTCCTAATGTGCTCAGTCTGGGGCCTCCCTAACAGCTCCACAGTGCTCTGAGATGGTCCTGCCAACTCTCACCTTCTTTGATGGGGCAGGAGCTCAGCCAGGCCCCTGAAACTCATTCTCAGAGGCCAGGGCCCAGCCCCAAAGTGTGGTAGACAGGAGCACCCTCACTCTGCCTATGGCATAGACAAACACTCACTAATGTCAAGAATTAGACAATGTCCAAGATGTAGGAGATTCTTGAAACTTGCCTAGGACATCATCTGCCATTTTCACATACTGGGTGGAAGACTCCTACCAAGGGTAAGTCATCTGGGAAATCAGAATGAGCCCTCACTCAGAAATTGGACCTTTGAAGATGACAAGAGTAGAAATGAACTCCAAGCACGAAGCAGGGCCCAGAATCTAGTCCCTGGCCCTGACTATGTGCACATAGGTTGAATTCCAACACACAGGGAAATTTGGAATTTTGTTCTTAGGCAGTAAGACCACACCCTGCATCTGAGATCACCCTAAGATGCACATGAGGTACCTGACGGTCTAATCAGGCCACACCCAATGAAGTCCAAGCAGCAAGCAGGGCCCAGAATCCAGTCCTAGGCCCTGATCATGCACCTGGGTTTAATCCTAGCCCATGGGGAAACCTTAGAACTTTGCTCCCAGGCAGTATGACCATGCCCTGCATCTGAAATCACCCTTAGATGCACAGGAGGTACCAGAGTGCCTAAACAGGCCATGCCCATCAAATTCCAAGCAGCAAGCAGGGTCTGGAACCCAGTCCTGGGACCTGACCAGGCTCATGGGTTGAATTCCAATGCACATGGAAGCCTTAGAACTTTGCTCCCAGATAGCAAGAACAGACAGTGTGGCTGAAATCACCAGAGCACACATGGAGTCCCCTCGGACTCAACTGGCCCATACCCAGTGAACTCCAAGTGGCAAGAAGTTGCTAGCAGTATACTCTGGGGGTGAAAAGTGGGCCAAGATTCCCGGTGCACCGAGGAAGGTCTGAAAACTCCCTAAAAACCCAGAAACAGGTGCAACTCCAGTCATCACTAAGGAACTCCAAGCTGCCCTGGGACCTTGACCCGTGCTGCCGAGAACTTCCTGTGCAAATACTACTGGCCCTGAGGAATGTGTGCTGCCCTCTGAACTTGACCTGCATAGCTGCCTGTTTCCTGTGCAATTCCAGTCAGCATTGAATAAATGCCACGCTGCCCTGGGACCTTGGCCCATACCAAGTAGATGCCTAGACACAGGACATCTGCTGGCCCCTCGGGGACACTCCCTACATCCTGGACCTAATATTGCTATTCATCTTCAGCTCCCACCCTTTAACCCAGGATCTTGGACTACAGCAGATTAACCGTGATAACTTGAAAGGAGATTCAGTAACTGTCTCACCCAAACAGAAGATCTCAGCAGGCTCCAGTCAGTGTAGTGAGTATTCCCCTAAAACAGAGGTGTACAATGGGTAAATAGGGCCAGTAGTAAAGCTTCTTCCAACTAACTGTAAGACATTGGTGAGTCTGCAAGAGTGTGGGTGACTCCTTCCTGCACACAGAAAACATCAGGCAGGGTGAGGAGTGTGCCAGTAGTCACCCAACTTGGAGAAAATCAAAAGGGCTTATGAGACACAGGCACACAATAGGGACACAGTAGGGCCTCAGCCAAAACAAACACTATAGACAGGAAGATTTGGTAACTTAGAATAACCTGAAGATAAAGTAATACAGAAACTAAAAGTTGACCTACATCAATACTACTAGGCTTATCATTCCAGGAAGACTATAGGACTCACCCAACAGGCCCTACAGGGGGAAGTCAGGTGACTGGCCCACCTCTTCATTGTGGGACCCAGATATTGAACAACATCAACCTTGCATTAAGGTCCAAAGATACACACTACCAACAGTTGACACTAGTGGAACTGAATGACCAAATATTAACACAAAAGGAGAAAATGGCAAAAAGAAAATGCAAAATGCAATCTCAAATATCTAGTTCACCAGAAACAAGCATAGGAGACACTGAAATAGAGGACTTCAAAAGTAACACACTGGAAATCTCTGAAAAGATAGTGAGTGAAAAAAAAAAAAAAACTCCAAAGAGGCTACAGAGGAAATCAAATTAGAAGTAATCTCCCATGTAAAGTTAGAAATAAAAACTTTAGTAAAGGCGTTGCTGAGCACAGCTAAAGAAGAAATAGAGAAAAAAGTACAGGAGCATGTTAAACTGATTGAAACTTTGAATGAGCAATATAGAAAACAAGCACAATTCATGCAACAAATCCAAAGAGACATCAAAGAAACAAAAAATTATATTGTAAACTGGAAAAACCATTTAAATGAAGCTGAGTATAGGATTTTGGATCTTGAGGACAGGATCACAATTAGTGATCATGAAATGATAAAACTTTTAATAACAACAAAGCAGCATAACATGACAATCCAGCAACTTCAAGACGATGCCAAGAGAAATAATATAAGATTAATAGGCATTAGTGAAGATGCAGGAGTCAATGGAAATGACATAACTAAAATATTCACAAAAGCAATATCAGAAAATTTCCCAAACATGGGCAAAAATCTGATATGCAGATAATTGAGGCATATAGAATGCCAAACAGTCACAAACAACAGTAATCTACACCCAGACATATTACAATTAAGATCTCACACATACAGCATAAAAACAGAATATTAAAAGCTGTTAGAGAAAAGACACAACTCACCTATCAAGGAAAGCCCATTAGATTCACAGCAGACTTTTCATCACAAACCCTCAAGTCAAGACAAGCTTGGAGTGAGATATTTGAAACCCTGAAAGAAAACAACTTTCAACCCAGACTGAGGTACCCAGCAAAACTTTCATTCAAATTTAATGGAGAAACAAGATACTTCCATGACAAGGAACAACTGAAGAAATTCACATCCACCAAGCCAACCCTAGAAAGTGTATTTAAAGACATAGTAGATAGAGATAAAAATGACCACAATCTCCAGAACAATAATAGAAAGAAACCATCAAGTTGGACAAGCAATTAAGCAAGGGGGCAAAGCAGAAAACAAACTACTGGAACATAGCATGTCAAAGTTGAGCCAGCACATATCAATTGTATCCAAAAAGCATAAATGGTCTCAATTCACCTATCAAAAGAAATAGGTTGACAGAATGGATCAAGAAACACAATCCCACAATATGCTGTATACAAGAAACACATCTGACCCAAAAGAAAACTCACAGATTAAAATTCAAAGGTTGAAAAATAGTATTCCATGCAATAGGAACCCAGAAAAAAGCAGGGGTAACTATTCTGTTTGCAGACAATGTGAACTTCAAACCTAAAATGATTAAAAGAGATAAAGAAGGTCACTACATACTTGATATTGGAAAAATTCAACAGGAAGAAGTAACAATTATAAATATATATGCACCAAATACAGAAACACCCAAATATATAAGACAGATACTAATGGACATGAAAAACCAAATACACAAGAACACAATTATAACAGGGGACCTTAACAGTTCATTGACACAAAGAGATAGATCAAGTAGCCAAAATGTCAGCAAATAAATAATAGAACTGAATCATATCTGTTAGCATTTGGACTCAGTAGATGTTTACAGAGTGTTCCACTCAACCACATCAGAATACACATTCTTCTAAGCTGCCCATGGGAATTCTTCAACATGAACCCTATAGTATCCCATAAAACATTCTTAAGTAACTGCAAAGGTATTAAAATTATCCCATGCCTTGATGACCATATTTCTAGGTTCTTGTTGCATTCTTGAACAGATCTGTTTGCACTCTCACTGCTTTAGTGTCCACTTTGTGTGCTTTAATTCTGTAACTTGAATAACTATTTCTAAAAGAACAATATGTAATGTATCAACTAGTGATTTCTTAATATTTGTCTTCATTTCTTCAAATTCTGTAATATTTCTACTTTTTTCTTGATTTTTTTATCTTTAAATAAAATTATCCCATGCATAATATCTGATCACAGTGAACTGAAATTAGAAATCAGTGGCAAAAGAAATTGCAAAACTTGGATAAATACAGAGAAATCAAATAACAACCTTTTGAACAACAAGTGGGCTACAGATGAAATTAAAGAAGAAATAAAGCCATACATACAATTCAATGAAAATACAGAAACAACTTACTGTAATCTGTGGGATGCAATGAAAGTAGTCTTAAGAGGGAAATATATAGCAATTAATTGTCATATCAAAAAAAAACAGAAAGTGCTCAAATAAACAACCTAATGCTTCATCTCAAGCTTCTAGAAAAAGAACAAGTTAAACCCAAAGCTCATAGAAGAGTGGAAATTGTAAAGATTAGAGCAGAAATCAATGCAAGTGAAACTAAAAAAAAAATACAAAGAATTAATGCATCAAATAGATGGTTTTTTGAGAGAATAAACAACATTGTTAAACCTTTAGCTAACCTTCTAAAGAAAAAGAAAGAAAAAACCAAATTCACACAATAAGGATTGAAAAGGGGGAAATTACTACAGATGCCATGGAAGTTCAAAAGATCATGAATACCTACTTTGAAAATCTCTACTCACATAGAGTGGAGAACACAAAGGAAATGGACAGATTTCTAGAAATATATGAACTACCGAACCTTGACCAAGAAGATAAAGCAATTTTGAATAACCCAATATCAGCTATTGAAACTGAAAACATAATTAAAAATTTACCAACAAAGAAAAACCCAGGTCCTGATGGATTCACAGCTGAATTCTATAAGAAATTTAGAGAAGATTTGATGCCAATACTCCTTAAACTCTTCAATGAAATTGAGAAAAAGCAATCCTCCTTAAATCATTACTGGAGGCTAGTGTCATTCTCATACCAAAACCAGAGAAAAACCCAACCAAAAAGGAGAACTACAGAACATTCTCACTAAGGAACACTGATGCAAAGATTCTCAATAAAATACTGGCAAATAGAATGCAACAAATCATCAAGATTATATAACATGAACAAGTGGGATTCATTCCAGGAATGCAGGGATGGTTTAAGATATTAATCAATAAATGTCATACACCACAGCAACAGAGCCAAAAACAAAAACCAATTGGTCATCTCAATAGATGCAAAAAAAAAAAAAGCTTTCGATAAAGTCCAACATGTTTTCATGATACAAATCCTTCAAAAACTCAGAATACACAGTGTCTACCTCAGCCCTATAAAGGCCATCTATGACAAACCAAAAGCCAACATTACACTAAATGGACAAAAACTGAAGGCTTTTACTTTAAAATCAGGAAGAAGACAAGAATGTCCACTCTCACCACTCCTATTCAATATAGTTCTGGAAAGACTAGCTGGAGCAATCAGACAAGAGAGAGAAATAAAAGTAATAATAAAGATAAGAAAGCAAGAAGTTAAACTATCACTATTTGCAGATGACATGACTCTGTACATAGAAAACCTCAAACACTCCATTAAAAGGCTACTAGAAGTAATAAACAAATTCAGCAGTGTAGCTGGATACAAAGTCAATGCTCAAAAATCAATAGTATTCCTGCACAAACAAAAAACTCACCAAGTGAGAAATTATGGAAATGTCACACTTCACATTAGCATCTAAAAAAATGAAATACTTAGGAATCAGAATCAACTTAAGAACGTAAAAGACCTCTATGCTGAAAGTTATGCTACACTAAAAAAGGAGATTAGAGGATATTAGAAAATGGAAAGATATTCCTTGCTCTTGGCTAGGAAAAACCAACATTGTGAAAATGGCTTTATTCCCCAAACTGTTATACAGATTTAACGCAATCCCAATCAAAATACCATTAACATACCTCACAGATCTAGAGAAAACCCTCCTAAAATTCATTTGGAAACAGAAGAAATCTAGAATAGTAAAGGCAATTCTGGGCAACAAAGGCAAGGCAGGAGGTATCTCAATTCCTGACTTGAAAAAAGCCATAGTCATAAAATCAGCATGGTACTGGCAAAGCAATAGACCTGAGGATCAATGGAACAGATTAGAAGATGCAAGCACAACTACAAAGATGCTCAGCCACCTGATATTTGACAAAGGGCCTAACCATGTTCACTGAAGGATAGCTTCTGTAATAAATGATGTTGGAAAAATTGGCTCTCTACATGCTGAAGAATGAAACTAGATCCATGCCTATCACCATGCACAAAACTAAAGTCTAAATGCATCAAAGACCTAAATATTAAAACAGAAACACTACATCTACTGGAAGACAAGGTAGGTAGAAGTCTTGGAGACATAGGGGTAGGCATAGAACTCATGAACAAAATGCAAACTGCACGGGAAACACTTCAAAGAATCAACAACTGGGATCTCATATTATGAAAAAGTTTCTGCACTTCAAAAGAAATCACCAACATAGTGAAAAGAAAACCCACACAATGGGAAAGAATTATAGCCAACAACTCCTCAAAGGACTAATATCCAGAACATATAAAGAATTGAAAAACATCAAGCTACCCAAATTCAAAGAGTCTCTCCAAAAATGTGAGAGGAACACACAGGTTTCAAATGAAGATATACAAATGGCAAATAAATACATGAAGAAATGTTCATCATCACTGGTCATTTGAGATATGCAAATTAAAGCTGCATTGAGATTTCATCTCACTCTGGAAAGAATAGCTGCCATCAAGAAGTCAACTGATTACAAATGTTTGCAAGGCTGAGGGGGAAAAAGGAACACTGCTCTACTGTTGGTGGAAGTGTAGACTGGTGCAACCACTATGGAAATCAGTGTGGAGAATTCTCCACAGACTAGGATTGGAAGTTCCATTCAACCCAACTATTCCCCTCCTGAGTATTTTCCCAGAAAAACTGAAAAGTTCATATCACAGTGATATATGTACACCCATGTTCATAGTATCACAATTTGTAATAGCTAAATCTTGGAATCAACCAAGATGCCCATCAACCACAGTGTGGATGAAAAAGATGTAGTATTTTTATACAATGGAATATTACTTAGATATAAAAAAGGATGATCTGGAGGCCTTCATAGGTAAATGGAGACAACTTGAGGCTATCCTCATTAGTGAAATAAGAGTCATATTTATAAATATCACATTGTGTCTCTAGTATAAAATGTAATAAGAAATGTAGGAGTAATAAAGCCCAAAGTGTGTAATTGCTATTGTTAAAAAGAGAAAAGAAAGTGCTCTAAAGTATATAACTGTATGTATGTTTAAGTGTGTAATGTATATAACCATATTGCTAAGTTTTGGTTGGATAGGTGAACAGAACTGTTTGCAGTCTCACTGCTTGAATGTCCACTTTGTGTGCTTTACTCTTGTAAGTTGAACAGCTACTTCTAAGAGAACAATATGTAATTATCAACTAGTGATTTCTTGCTTTTTTTTGAAATGATGTATTATTTCCACCCTCTTTCTGTTTTGTTTTGTTTAAAGAAAAAAAAAAAGAAAAAGAGTACAGATGAGGTCATCCTGGATTATGGAGGGCCTTAAATCCTATGACTGTTGTGTTATAAAAAGACAAAAACCTGATATATTAGGATGTAATTTGGTATCCCAGCCTTATGAGGGGCTTATGCAAGCGTCAAAAAGTGGGATGGTGGCATTGTATCTCACAGTGAAAGAGAAAGACACACAGATACAGAGACAAAGAGAAAGTCACAGGAGGACACTGGCAGAGATGGGTGCAATGCTCCTGAAGTAGCTGAAACCTCCAAAAGCCAGAGAAGCAGGAAGAAACTATTTCTAGAGCAGGTAAAGGAAGGTGGCCCTGTGACAACTTAATTTTTGACTTCGGCCATCCAGAACCAAGCAACAATACATTTTGGGGGTGGGGTACCCAGTGCCCAAGAATCTGAAAAGCATGTCCCTACCTGCTGAAGGACTCAGACTCTCATGGAGTGGTGCGCTCTGCCCTCTGTGACTGCACACAATTCATCTTCTCCAAGACTTAAGATCCAAGGCCATTCCTGTGGAGGTGCTGCCCCCACCCCTAGGCACTAGCCCTCCTATTTTAGGGTACAGGAACTGCACACATGACATTCTACTGGGCACACAGGGGAAAGGAGAATCCAGCAGCACCAATAACAATCAGAAATTTCAGTTGTTCATGAAAACTCCAGGTCTTGCAGTGGATATTCAAACCCATCTCTCCCACATTTTCTTTTCAAACTAAAAGCACAGCTATACCCAGGAATCTACTTTTTCTAGGATTTCCAAGAGGCTGGTATTGTGGCCTGTATTTATATGTTGCCCCAAAGCCTCATGTGCTCATAGGTGAGGGCTTTATAGAGGTGTCTGGACCTAGGATGTGTGATACTGGTATTAAGGGTAAAGCACTAGATTAATCCACTCATTGGTTTATCATAGTTTTTTGGCATATAAATTTAAAAACTGAAGTAATATAAAGTATCTTTGCTCTAAACATGTAGACCTTTTATAGCATCACTTTTTCCTATAATTTGTTACCTGAGTGCAAGTTTATTTTTGTGCTGTTTTATAGAGTGTAAAATGAGCCTACCACAGAAAGGTTTATATTCAGTACATGGAATCTGTTCTCTTCCTGGAGCCAAGTCTTGGCTCTAGGGGCAATCAGCAAATGAGAGCAAAGACATAGGACAGCAACACCTGTCCTATGAACACATGCCAAAATCAAGAAAACCCAGCAGGTGCAACAATGAACTGAAAAGGGGCAGCATGAGATGGACAGACAGAAGGAAAGATGATGTGGAGAAAAATGTATTATTGCATATACATAAAAGACATCACTACTTGATCTCTGTAGATTTTACTTGAATCTTGTTTTAAAGGTATAAGCATAACAAACTGGAAGTTTGAACACTGACTTGCACTTAAATATTAGCAAGTAGGAATTTGTGCTTGGAAGAAAAAAGATGAAGTACACAAAGCAGATGCACATGCTTTTCCCAAAGATCAGGTAATTATTTTTTAAACAGTCAGAACCCCTCAATTTTGTCAATAAACTCATATCCTTCAAACTATCTAGGGTTCAAGGAAGTGGGTTCAAGGTAGTGAACAAAGAGTACACTACCCATGAAATCAAGGAAGTAGGAAAAGAGTACACTATACATGAAAACCTCAGAGTACCTGACTCTATTATGAAATGCTACAGATGAATTCTACCCAGTAAGTAGATCTGAGGACACTCCATGTTTTAGGGTTGGTGAGCAATAGTACATTATATTTGAATCTCAAAGGAAAACTATGGTGTAGCCAAGGTGGGAAAAATGGTATGTAACTTGACTGTGGTTGACTGGGTGGGAATAACAATTTAAATGTCACGTACACTATGTAGAAGTAAAAAAAAAAATAGACATTCATGGTGTCACTTTTTCTTGGAAGATACCTTGTAGGGCATGTACTGACAATTCAACTTTTAGACACTTGTCAAAAGAAGGAGCCCACAGAGGTGGAAACTGTTTTTTAGAGAAATGTGAAATAGAGGGTGCTCCCTAAACTCTGAGATACACATAAATGACACAGAGAAAGAATTTCAAACCACAAGGGAGATAGTCTACAATATGATAGAGAGATCCTATCATGTAGAATACAGTTATTAGTGGGTTGGCCAAATACAAGTGAGTGAAGGTACAAATATACTCTTAGGATAATTTGAACATAAGCTGTATACTGCTTCCTAACTACCAAAGAAAACACACAACAAAAGAGCCAAAAAAGTATAAGGTACTACATATGGTAAAATCTGGGTCAAAGCAAGTGGAGAGGTTAAAATAAAACTAGAAAATAAGAATGTTTGTGTAAACTTTATCCATTGAAATGATTACAAAATTTAAAAGTGGCAAAAATGAATTAAAAATTATTCTGTGGATATTGAAAGACTGTATCTGTAAAGAAGCTGCACTGACTCCACCTTGTCTCAGACACATCCAGTTGACAGTGTGTTGATAGAAAGGACAGAGCTTGAAACATATCCTAAAAGATAAGAGCCTGTGGTCCCATATGGACAAGAAGGAAACAAGTTATATAATCTAAGCATGAGCACTATGAGTTTCTCTGTTCTTTATCTCAATCAAAGCTGCTGCTTACGCTGGTCGGCCAGAAACCATTTTACTGACCCTTGGTATGTGTGACATTATTTTCCCTTTGCTTGCAGAACCCCTAAAAATATCATTATAAACCTTCCAGTTAACCTTACATAGGATTAAAACTGAAATCTGAAAAGACAAACTGGATGAAGTACTTAGACTTTTGGAGTATTTGTCACAAGTGGACTTGCAGGGGGTTAAGTTTTCAAAAATAAAACAAAACTGGCCTTTGAAACAAAAATGAGGATGCCATTGGCAGGTGGAGAACCCAGCAAGACCAGGATAGGCCCAGAAGAGGTTCAAAGGTGTGACTAGTGAGACCATACACAGCATGGGCCCACATGAAGGCCCTGGTGGGACCAGGAGCACAGAAAACTTCTTAAGCAGCAGTGAGGATTAAGCATTTGGTAGGTTAGGTGAACCAGTTTTGAGCTCTACCACATAAACACCCAGAAGAGGAGCAGTCAGATCTGCCATTCTATATCAAAGGGCTCTGGAGACCTCTACCAACAGAAGACCAGCCCCATGCCCCACATCCAGAGGTCAAGAACATACTCATACCCAGCACAACACCCAAGGAAAATGTGGCTACAGTGTACAGCACATTTCAGGGATCTGTCATGGATACCACCATAGAATTGTGAACACCAAAGGGATTCCACTATTTTATTTTCCTTTGTTTTACTGACTGGCTATCCTTTTGTCTACTTGTGTTTTACATTGTTTTTGTTTTGTATTTTGTGCTCAGTTTTGTTTCTCTTTTTTCTATGTCTTTTTCTTATCTACTTTATTCTTTTTTTTTCCTCTTACTTTTTGTTCCATGTTTAGGTTTCTCAACTTATTTTGTTTCTATTTTTTTTTTCTTTTTGCACTGGGGAGAGAATTCATGACCTTTACTTACTGGGCAAGCTCTTGAGTTGCTGAGCTAAATCTCCAGCTTAACTTTCTTTTTCTTTTGTTTTGCTAATCTTATTTCTCTCCACTAATTGAATTCATGATACTTTCCTGGGAGTAAAGAATATTTCTTCCCTTTCTGATCCACTTCAATACTCCTTCACTGTCTCTTTCATTCTTTCCTTCTTGTGTCCTCCATTTTTCCAAAACTCAGGGGATCATCCTTTAACTTCCAGATTTGGTTCTACTACACATTCATCACTTTATCTTTTCCCAGATCAATATTAACCATCTCCCCCACCCATAACAGGGTATAATCACTCCACTAACTGGTAAATCATTGCATACAAGTACTTCATATATGTTGCATTTTGTCATATAACTTTAGAATTTGCTCCTGTGGTTAAAGGAACCAGGCTAATAATTACCAAAGTTTGGAGTACCAAAGCTGTAGTTGAAAATGTTGTTATTATTAACTGTATTACATTGGACAGGATGTCATATATGCTATAATCAGACCTGAGGATCAATGGAAAAGAAGATGTAGATGCAATTCCAATCACATTCAGCAACTTTGTCTTTGACAAAATTCAAAGGCTCAATCCAAAAATGTACATCTGATGTGCACAGGCACTTTTCAGTTAAAAAATACAAATGGCAAATAAAGATATGAAAAATGTTCAACAACAGTGGCCATTCAAGAAATGCAAATTAAAACAACAGAGATTCCATCTCTCTCCAGAAAAAAATGGTCATTATCAAGAAATCAAGCAAGAAAAAATGCTGGAACGGGCTGTGGATAAAAAGGAATACTTCCCTACTATTGGTGCAATGTAGACTACTGCAATCACTGTGGGAATAAGCATGGAGATTCCACAAAAAACTAGGATTAGAAGTCCCATTTATCCCAGTAATTCCCCTTCTGGGTATCTTCCCAGAGGAATTAAAAGGAACATTCCACAAAGAGACATGTATATCCATATTTATAGCAGCACACCTGTACTGGCTAAATATAGAAATAACCCAAATGTTCATCAACCAAGGAATAGATAAAAAGATATATTTTTTTTCATACTATGGAGTACTTAACCCATAAAGAAGGATAGAGTCTTTGATAGGTAAATCAATGCAAGTTGAGACCAAACTCATCAGTGAAATAATCAGATTTCCATCTGAAAACATCCTATTGTCTCCCAAGTGTGACATACTGAGAGTAAAGAAGATCCAAAATGTACAATAGATATTGTGAAATGCAAAGAAACTATTCAAAATGAAAGAGAAACTGGGATGGGGAAAAAGAGGAAAAGAGGAAGAGAAAAGGAAAAAAATACATATATATCCAAAAGAGTTAAGACATTTACACCAGCATGCTCTTTTAGTCCACTGAATAGAAAGATTTGTGCTAATTTTGTTTGGACAGTATTTCTTGACTCTTTCTTGTTCTTTGAGTAACTAGTTTGAAGATAACAATAGGCAACTCATTAACTATTGTTACTGTCTTGTTATTTTGTTTTGAAATTTTATTTTAACATTAAATAAAACAATAGATTTGTGCAAAATAATAAAAGAAAAAACCCATCAGGTTTAATTGATGGTTATGAATACAATTTTCACACAGGAGCTCTCTTAAATCTTCATGATATTTTTGATATAGATTTGATGGTAAAGTGCAGGAGGTCCCCTTGGTGCCCAGTCTCCTTAAAGAAGCATCAGGATGTGCCTGAGAGAGGGAGGGGGAAATGAAAGGACAGTTTTAGTCAGGTCTTGAGCACAGCAGCTGGCAGTTCTGCTCAGGGCTGACAGACTAGAGGCTTCCTGGGCTCCTGGGGAGTGAGTGCTAAAGGACTGGGGCTCAGAAAGCATGGAGGGCAAGGTGACACCCACAAAGGAGAGAAAATGGCCAGATCTTGCACTCTTGCCTCTGGTGCAGGACTCAGCATCCTGGGCTGCTCTAGCCACAGCCAGTGGAACCAGTCCCTATGCTGACCCTTCTATGGGGAGCTGAAAAGAGGACTTTTTGCAACTCTTAGGGAGGGGTGATCTTAGGCTCAGTGTTGCACATTCAGAACAACACACCTGCAGGTAGGAGGGGGCTCTTCAGAGAGACACAGCCCCTCATGACTCCACACCCCAGCATGGTGATGATGAGTGCATGGGCAATGGGAAGACTGCGGAACCATCAGACACCCTCCTCCTCCAACCCTGCATTTACTGAAGAGGCATCGAGGACACAGGACAGGGCAGGAAGGAGAGTGTTAGGTAACATCACATAGGCCTCCTTGACAGCCCTGGTGGTGGAGCCCAGGTCCCAGGTCCCAGGTGGTTTCCATAAACACAAGATGGAAGGAGCAGAGCCCTGCTCTGGAGGCCTCATTAGGACTTAAGGCCTGGGAGAAGCGTTACTACAAAGTGGAGCAAGAAACAACAGAAAAAGTCATCACTCACAATAGAAGGAGACCAGAGTGGGCAGTGAGGTGAGCCACAGCCCAGGGTCCTTTCCTCAGATTGTTGCACTGTCTGTGCACTCTCACACTGCAGAGCCCATCCATGAGAGCTCTATTTACATCTCTACATCACTGAAGTGTGGACATGACAGTGAGTGTCACTGTCCTCTCCCCATGTGTTTTCTTGCCCATTGGGCTCATTGGTAGCACCGTCCTTTAAGCAAATGTATGAAATGGAAAACAAAGTTCACACAGACAGCATTTACTGAGTTGCTATTTTCATATCTCATCACATGTCCTACAAAGGATTCAGGCCAAATAATTGTATCTGGGGATGTACTTATTGAAAATCATTGACTCAAAGTAGGTGGATGTGGTATCACAAGACTGTAATTCCAGCATTTGGGAGCTTGAGATACGAGAACCCACAGGGTTTATAGGCCAGTTGGAACTACAGAGTGGGATCATATTTTAAAAAGGGAGGGGGCTGATTCAAATGCCCCTAAGTAAAGCCTTTAATATGTGCAGCTGATTTAATCACAGAGCTGTGAAATTAATACAGTGCACTGTAAATTTCAATGAGTCTCTCACTTGTGTTTAAACCACTCATTTTAGTGAACATCACCCAGGGCTTATGAGGTCCATGGTGGTTAAAGAGTTTGGGGAGGACCCAGAAAATCCCCTCAGTTCCCTGCTTCTTGACATCTCTGACCAATGGCTCCTTCCTCTGGCCCTCTTGAGTCCCCTTTCCCTCCTACAGTGCCAGCAAGCCCTTCCTAGCCAGTTGCACTGCTCTAAGGTGCACCTGTCCTGGGGGCTTCTTCATCTTATAGGTATTAAAAATGGCAGCCCCGCAGTCATAGGTCCCACATTAGTTCACTGAGATGCTCACTTCCAACTCAGGCCAGGACACAGGACAGCTGCACTGCAGACGCTCACCCACCCATGGAGGAGGGGAAGGGGATGCACAGAGGGACTCTCAGTGCCTAAGCAGCTCATGACCTGTGGGACCTGAATAGCTCCCTGAAGCTTTTTCATCTGGAATGATATCCCTTTGTGGTGCCATGCAGAACATTCCTGCTGAAAAATGCTTTACTGAGTCAATGGGGCACAGGTACAGATCCTATGAGCACAGGTAATTTGGCTTATCTGCACTTCTGGGGATGCAGACAAACCTGACTGTAGACCAGAATGTGGTTCCACCTGCAGTCATGTATGCCATTTCCTGTTCCTACTAAGGGTTTTTTCACATCAATTTAAACTCGCCCTTTATGGGCCCCAGCTCAGAGGAATGGAGAGATGGAGTGTTGCCAGCAAAGAAGCCAGAAGTTGGACCTGTGGGCCCATGAATCATGAGGCCATGCTCCTGGGAGGAAGGGGTGGTGGAGCTGGGCAAGCTAGGCAGACAAAGCAGCAAAGGCAAGAAGTGTGTGATGCCAAGGAAATAGCTGGGCTCTGAGCCATGAAGGAGCCTTTTTGTGTCATGAGGAAGACCCTCAGGATGGGCTTCTCTGTGGAAGGGAATGGGATAACAGGACAGCAGCCAAGGGAAGAGCAGAACTGGGACTGCAAATAGGATATGGAGAATGAAACACCTGGCAGGGGCAGCCCATTCATGACAGAGGGGCAACCCCCCAGGGTTCCTGTGGTTATGGCACAGCACATGATGAGAGGAACCATAGGGATTAGAAACAGTTTAGGGAGACAGTGACCTAGTATAAATGCACAAAGCAGCCACACATGTCATTACCTCTGCACCATAAGCCTGAGAGCTGATGAATCTACATCCCATGTTCCCCTGTTGGAACCTAGGAGCATTGTCTGCCTCAGGGACACCTAGGGACTGAGTCTCATGGGTGGAATCTTCTGACTCTGGGGGAGCAATGTGCATCTTGGGAGGGTTCCTTAATCTAATGGAGGCCTCAGAATTCAGCTCTGAAAGACAAGGACAGCCACCAGGACCCACCATTATATGGAGCTTTACTGCACTACATGCTTCCTCCCAGGAAGCTCATCAAACAAAGAAAGCGGCCTTGGACAAGTGAACCCAAGGAGAGGTGACATCTACAGAGACTAATACTGGCTTTGTTGTTGATGATTCCGACATGAGCAGTAATGATTAGATTGCAGGGAGGCAAAGCACATAAAATTGAAGATCAGGCAAGAAAAGGAAAAGTGTAACAACCCACACCTAACAGGAAAACAAGAATCAGGATATCTTGGTGGATCTGTGATGTGATTTGGTGAGGAAAAGGGGAGAAAATCAAGAAAACTCAAAGTGCAGGGAGAACCTTGGGAGAGGAGAATGAGAATGAGGTCACCCCATCATATAAAGATGAACTCTGGGGATTAGGAAACTGCCTGGTCTTGTGCAGTGTGCACAAAGAGTATCAGAGACAGGGCTGGGCTCTGGACACTGTCCCTGAAAACCTGCTGTACTCAGAGGGTAGAGTCACTGTCATCAAATGTCAAACCACCATAATGATTCAAGTATTTGATTTTCTACTCAAAGCTTTCAATATGCTATTTGTGAGGAATTAGTTACTGCAGACATTATGGAAAACACAAAGTATCAGTGTGGATCAGTTGTGTCAAAGCATCAGGACACAGTTAAGATGCACTGGATGTACTTGGCATTTATGTCCTCAGATAAAGAAACTGAGATATGACTATCTATGAAAATGGACTACTGGAGACTCCATGACTTTCAGGGCAGGGCCTGAGGCTCTTCGAACTCCAGGCATCTGAGAGTTCACATGATGCCACTAGAGAATCTCACCTCCAATCTGGATCTGAGAGAGCACACAGAGGCTTACAGCACCACATGCTTCCTCCCAAGAGGCTCATCAAACAAAGGGCCCTGTCACTTCTTTCCCACAATATACTGGCAAGGCACACACAGGAGGAAGCCTCTGACACCTCCTCCCTACTTGGAGAGAGCAGCCACTGCTTTCCAGCATCAGTGTGGGCTGAAAATTTCCATGGGGCAGAGGAAAGGCTCAGGGAGACTTTGCCAAATCTATGACCCAGGTGTGTTTCCACACAGTGGTTGTCCGAGATGTGTGAGTCCTAATACTCATTGGACACAAGATGGCAAAGTGGTCCACTGGGAAGCTCTTAGGGACAGGATGCCAGGCAAGGAGCTGAAAACAGAGGCTTCAGGACAAGCCATCCCTCTTCTCCCTTTGATTAGCATCCATTTCTGATGGCCCTACCTGTGTCCTGGGGACACTACGGAGTTACCCAGACATAGAGGGAGACAATGTGTGCATCAGGAGATGTCACCATCTGTGTGCCTGTGGATGCTTCAAAGGCAGTGCCCAGACAGGACTGGCCATAATGGACAGTCACATTTCTGAGCATAAGCGACTTACTGTGCAGAGGAGGTCACATCTAGCATCCCCTCCTTGGAACCACACTCCTCTCTCCTAGAGAGAAGGTTGCACAGATTGTGCAGCCCAGGACACAGAGAGGGCATCTCTCCCTGCACAGGAACAAAAGGACATGGAAGAAAGGACCTCATGGCTCAGCCCAGGGAAAGGGAGCCAGTAACTGTCCATCAGACTGCAGGTCATGGGCAATTTCCTGTGCTTGGAAATGGTGACTTCACTGATATCTCATGTGTCCACCCAAGTATCCATGTGGTGCACTGCATACATATGGAGGTGATAGCAGCTGACATCAGGGCAGTTGGAGGTGCCTGTCCCTTAGCCAGTTACTGTGGAATCTGGATTCGTGGATCTCTGGGGGGGAATGCCATATGTGCCCCTTATATTACTCATCCCTCCCATGGGCTGTACGCTACACTCATGAAAATCACTGATTTCCACATGGAAGGGGGTCACTGTGCTTGGACAGAGAGTTAAGGAAAGGTTTCTGGGAGCATTAGGCCTGTGCTGCAGTGATAAGGGGGAGGACAAGGCCAGCTGGGCCTGCTGCACTCTGTTCTGGGCCCCTCAGTTCCCCTGCACATCCTTGTCTTACTGAGGTCTTTTCCTGTTTCCTTACAACCTACTTCAGGTATCTGTTCTGACTCTTCCTCCCTTGTGAGCACTCACTCTGAGTGGATTTCCAGTCTCTCTGCACAGCTCTCTCCATCTGCAGCCACCATACCATCAAGCACAAGGGGCATCCACAGGCTGCAGTCAGGGCACAGTATACTTCATGCCTTCCCTGTAGGCTGCACAGAACAGTGTGGGATGACAAGTGGTGTCTATACATACAAGGTCCCTGTTTGGGGGTGGTTATCATGGCATCCCAGGAGGGTGACTTGGTTGAGTTCACAGATCTTGGTCAGCTGAGCCTAGACATTCTTCCCTCCTGCCACCCAACTGCACTGCAGAGTCAGTGCCTCCACATCTCACCTCAGCTCTTACCCATCAAAGCCTCCTTTCACTAAAGAAAACATGAACTCACAAAGTCCCATGCCAGACACCTCCTAGCCCTCAATCTTCCTCTTCTCACGTCACTTACGAAACTTCTCTCTTGTTATCTGCTGAGAATACTACTGTCTGTACTGTCCCAAAACCACATTCTAGTCCCTAAACCATGCCTGGAAGTCATAGTGTCCTACTGAGTGCACTCATGGAAATTCCCTATTTGAACACTAAATGGACCACACACCAGGATTCATGGTTATTTAAGAGGTGAGGACATAGAAATTCAGGGAAGACCTGGTGTGGTGGCACAGGCCTGTAATCTCACAACTAGAGAGGCTGAGGCAAGAGGACTGACAGGAGTTCCAGGGCAGCCTGGGATGGAAAGTGACATAACACATAAGGAGCACAATGACACCTTGTCTCAAAAAAAAAAAAAAAAAAAAAAAAGAAACGCATTCCAGATCAATCCATGACACTCGGAAACACAGTAAGTCAGCACACTAAGTCTAGGCTGTGAGGAATCTGACCCACCTGTCGTTCTGTGCCTCTGTCCTGTGAGAATGCTGGGTGATGATGCTGCTCTCCAGGAGCCTGGCTCCAGCAGGGTGCAAGGTGAGAAGGGATCATCTAGGTGTGGCTTCCCACCCCTCTCCTTCTGCTCACTCCTCCACTGAGGCATCTCCATTTGTGCAGACTCAATGGGAAATGTAGATGGTAAAGGAAGCACTGGAAGACTCTTATCTGCTGGGCTTTCCCATCAGCTGGGCCCCTTGGAGAGGTCAGGGACTGACCATGGTCAGCAGTCAACTCACCAGGGCAGAGAAGGAGGCTGATGCACTCAGCCATCTTGTGTCACACATCATGGAACTGGTGGCTCTGCCCGTCATCTTTCACAGGGTTCTCCTGGGAGAGGAGGTCCCTGATGCTGCACTAGACAAAGAGGATGACACCTCTCAATTTGACCAAGGTGTCCACTATGTGAGTCTTCATTTGGGTCTGCAGCTCCACTGCCAATCTGAAATCTGTAAGGGAGGAGAAAAGCACCACTTACATGTAGAACTCAGCTTTTGGGGATGACCATGAATGCTGACACAGCACTTCCCGAGGGAGAACAGCAACACACAGAGTGTGAGAGGAGTGGCAATAAACTGATTCATATGGTGCCAGGGTGATTTCCAAGTACATGCCAGGGAGCCCTTCAAATGGAATGTTTCCATGTGTTTGGTGATCACATCATAAGCTATGTGGCAGGATAACATGCACAAGCAAGCATTTTCCTGCACCACTCTACACCTAGCAATGATGGCTGCTATAATGCATTTCTAGAGGACAGTTTTCTATCTGTGACAAACCTGACCATGAGATAAGGTGCCACATGCAGAGGTCAGATCTGCTATGCTGATTTTATTTCAACAGGGGATAGGCAGCCCTGCATATGTGTGATTTTGTAAAGCTGTGATCATTTGATGTTCTGCTGAATTTTGTGTGGGTCACTGAAGAAAATAATAACAGCAATAATGACACAAGGCAAGCAGCAGTTTAAGCACCATGTTTGGGTCACTTCCTGTGTCAGTACCTGAATGGGAGCATAGGGGCACTCAGGAAACTAAACACTACTAAAAAAAAAAAAAAAAGAGCATGGGCCTCCAGGGTCACCTTTCATTACTGTGATTTCACACAAACTTCTTTCTTATCCAGTTCCATTTCTAGCTCTGGAGTCCCCGCCAACAAAGCCAGGTGAACCTTGCCCAAAGAGGGAGAGGATCTCCACACTATCACCTCCCACAAGAGATGACAAGATTCCTCCAAGTACAGGGAAATCTCACTTTACTGCATCTTGGGGTAGAATGATGCTGGGGTAGTAAATGTGAGAATGCAGCTGGGAACCAACAGGAGCAGCTGTAAGAACACAACCCCCATCCCCAGCTGGCTCAGGGGAGAGACAGAATTACATAGCCCTTCCAGTTTGTCCTGCACCTGTGATCTCAGTGGTGAGTCCTGGGCTCACAGGCCACATCTCTGATACTCACCTGAGCACCTGGGTTGACTCATTCTCCTTTGTTTCCCTGATAACTTTAGCATCTGCAAACAACACACACACACACACACACACATCACAAAACAGATGCCCTCAATCCCAAACCCTAAATAGGGGACAGAGACTCAGCTGGGAGTTGGGCACTCCTGGGGTTCTAGGTTTGATGAGCACATTGGCTGGGAACACCTGGGCATGCATGTAATCTTGCTGAGTCTCTGTGTTCAGCTCAGACACAGACTTCATAACCCTGTCTGAGAAGGGTCCTAGAGGATTTCATGACTGAGACTGGAAAGAGAGCTCATGTGGCAGTAGGTTCTGCACACAGCACATGCCAAGACATGTGTACTGCACTCCCACTTTGCCAGAGACTGGAACCTGGGAACACTCTCTGTTCTCATCCATGTTAGTAGAACAAGTATAGCAACAGGACATTCATACTGTGAAGAAGTGTTGGCTGCCACATGGGGCAATGGAATCATGTATGTCACAGCTTCTTTCACTCTACAGCATTCAGATTCACAGAACATCAGAGCTTGCCCCTAATAGTTTATGCGATGAATAAATACAAACAAAATTTCACAGCTTTTCAGTGACAAAAAGATCAAAAGAACTTGGGTGACAGGAATAGTGACCTAAGGTTTATTTCCAAAAAGGCCAGCACAAGGCCTGGCCATGGGGCTCCTATTGCATAAAACAGGGATATGAGGCAATGGCACACAGGAGTTCTATTCTTTACCTGTCAGTTAGGTCAGGCTTACAGTAAGCAGACCTCTGAGATGAGACACATGATGAAAACCAAAGCCTGATGGGTAGGGCACCCCTGATGCTGGGAAGTGGATGGATTCTTTGCAGTGGCAGGGGAAGGGATGCTGCAGGGCTTCTCTGGGGGAAGGCAGCATGTGTGTGTGGGGGCAACAGCTGCTGGGAGCTTGGAGCCTCAGCTTCACAAATTCACCTCCAAAGAACTGGGGAGGCTGCCAGTCATGCAGATGTGCAGAGAAGGGGCGAGGACTGGGCAAGAGAGGCCACACCAGCCACATGACCAGAGCACTCCAAGGACCCCTTCAGGAAGAGATTTGAGTACACAGAGCATAGGTGTCAGTGGGCCTTGTGAGGCTGCACTCTCCTCTTCTCACTCCAGCTCATGCGCAGATCTGAGCCCTGCATTGTGAGAATCAGGCTGACACATTCTGCTAGACACAAAGAACTCAGCAAAGCTCCAGAGCCCCAAGACCTCTGCCCCTGCTCTGCAACCAAAGGGAATGCCTGGCTGAGGTTTAGCCACCTCTTTCAGCTGACACCCTGAGAACTGAGAACCCAGGACCCTTGAGCTGTACTTCTAGCAGCTCAAGTACTTCAAGCAGTGAGGGGGTACTCACTGGTGTCATCAGGCACAGGACTCACTTCCAGTTCAATCACAGAGATGTTGCTCCTCTGAGGATGTTCTTTTGGTGATGGTGGAAAGGGCTGCCCAGAACCCAAGATGGACAGCTCCTCCATTGACTCAGACAAGTCATTCACTTTTTCCTCATGTATATCAACACTGAAACAGGATTGAGTGAGGATAGGGTACAAGAAAAGAAAAAAGAATTGAGGTGGAGATGAATGCATATCTTCCAAGGTTAGCCTACCTCAAAGTTTCAGGGTGAATTCCAGTATCTTGGACCATCCAGACAAAGAATGAAGGAAATTGTTCTCTGACTTGGGCATTGCCTGACTGTTTTGTGAATGATAGTGAGAGCAAGAGGCACAGATAAAGAAGCAGGCAGAAAAAAGAGGGATACAGGGAAGAGAGAACAGCCCTTACTCAGGGTGCTGTGCACACAAACAGCTGAGGAGGACAGAGAACCAGCTTCCCTCTGAGGTGCAGCCAGGACAAGGAGTTCACAGTGAGAACCACAGCAGGGGCCAACCTAGTGCAACAACAACAGGGAATTTCCCAGGTTCTGGGGATAACAGGCTCTTCAGTGACTGCAGGAGAATTTGTGTGCTCTCTACCTGTTCTCATCAATACTGAGACATGACATGGCTCTCTGTGACTGCTACATCTTTCCTTTCTGTCCATAAACACAGGCCCACAGTTCAGAAAGACAAGGTGCATGGAACACTGACTTTAATATTTCAGAGGATAAGAGGTTTTTGTCAGGGTGAGAAGACCCCTAGCCTGATTAGTTGTTCTGGGCAGACACCCTCTCCAAATACCACAGAGGAAACAGAGCAACTTGCTAAAAGGCCATACTGTCTGTGGCTGAGTGAATGATGCCACAATTGCTGCTGGGCAATTCTCACTCTTGAGAGTCTAATGTGTGGATACTGCTGGCCCTAGGTCTTGACTTTTACACAACCCCTCTACTGTCATACTTCTTATGGCCCTTGACTGAGCATTGCTACCTGGGTTCCAGTGACTGAGTTTCCTCTTCATCTCCATAAGAGTGGTGCTCTGTAAACACATTCAGAAAAATCCAGGATATCACTGTATGGTGCCACTGCACCCAAGACACTGCATGGGCACCTCAGCATGTGGACATGGATGGGCATGAAGGCTTTTCATATGGACATGGAGAATGGTACTGAATGATCTCTGTGTTACCCCACAGAAACACTCTGTGGTGACTCGCTGCTCCCAGGTACAAAATGTCTATTTTTGAGGATCATCCTGACCTACTCTGAGTTGTACTAGGCCAAGTTCACTTGTATCTGGGGCCACAGAACCCTGGATACTCCTCATTCCTGTCATACACATGGACCAGAGGGGCAATGGGTCCACATCTCCCCATGGTTCCTATCCCCTCTACTTCCTTTCACTAAGGACAGGAGAAACAAGCATGTCCCACAGTGTCCACAACCTGGCTCCTTTCCAGCACCCCTCATCTTCCTTCTATCATCTATGGTTGGGAGTCCTCTCCCAGTTACCCAAAATCCTATGACCACATTCTATGACACCAAATCTCTAGAAAAATTCTGGGAGTGACAAGAGCCTTCTGAAAGGACACACAGAGATTCCCTACTTGAATGCTACAATTACAGTGTAACACTCATTGAGAGCCTCGTGAAGTGAGCAAACAGCAATCAAGGCAGGATCAGCCTGTGGTTACCTCACCTGGGCCGACTTGGATGATGAGGTTCTTAGTAAACCCGCGCCACTCATATTTTTTCCTGGTGACTGCATCCTGGGTGTCTCACAGAGCCATCCTGAAATAGCAGGTCTCTGATATTCTTTCTTAAGTACAAGATGATGAAACACTATTTTGAAAACAGCTCCACATTCTTCAAACGTGAAATTTTCGGGGAGAAGGGAGGACAAAACACATCATAAGAGCTCACCTCTCAGGCATGTTCATAAATGACAATGCAGCATGTTCTGAGGACAGAGGGAAACCAGCACAGCATAAATGGGTTCTGTTCAGTGATCAGGATGTATCCAGGGATTTTCCTGAGTGCACCCCAGGGAGTCCTTCAAATGGAAAGCTTCCATGTGTTTGAAACCCACATATAAATGATTTGACACAGTTGCACACACAGGAAGTGCATTACTGGGCACATCTGCACTGAGAACTTGAATCTCACAAAAGTGTTTTCTTATGTACAAAGGTTTGTGTTAATGGAAACATGCCAGTGTTTGACATCCCCATGTGCAGAGGGCAGTTTCACATCCCTGAGTTTCGTCCTACAGTGAACAAGTGGCCACCTGCACAGGAATGCTGAAACTCATGTTCATTACAGCTCCTCCATAGTGTATTCAGGTATTTCACAAATTAGTAAAAGCGGTATTCCATACAAGAAAAGACAAGGCAGCAGCATACTTTCAATATATCCTCTGTGGTAGCATGCTGGGCTGAAGGAAGTGTGTTAGAGACCTGAGTTTGTGGAGTCTACATTCCAGGCCTCAGCATCATTGTAGTTAATATAACTAGTAGTACATTGTTATAGTTACCTAATGGGTACTGGCTCCATGGACTCATCTTCCAGGTGATTCTGATCTTGTGGAAATAAAATCAGATGGGGATGGTCTGTTTACACCATTCCTGCCTCTCACTGTCCAAGCCCACAATTGTCAATATTCGAAGAAAAACATGACAATCTACGACAATGCTGCAGGAAGCCTATGAGAATTTCTATGACAGGTCAATGGACATGTTTTCCTGAGCCTCTGGACAGGCAGATGAACTCTGCTCTGACGGATGAGCAACACAGGGTCCCATTCTCCATGCTGGGACACAGCTCAGCAAGCATCTTCCCACAGATGTCCCAGGAACTGGCCTCATACAATCTGATCATCTTAGAAACACCAGACTCATCAAGAAATCCCACGCTCAACTGACTGAAGAGACCCTGGGATGAGACTCATGTGAAGTAACAAACTTTTTAAGGAAAGGATCCCTGGTGTTCCCTAGGACACATATTCCTTAGAGAGTGGAAGAAACTGAGGGTGCCATGCTGGAGCTTCTAGATTGGGTATGATTACTGTGGAGATCATTAAATGAGTCTGTGTGCACGGAGGACTCTACAGAGTGTCAAGGAGATTAGAGCCTGGGGGCCACTGAGAAGACAGTGCTTGCGTCCAAGGAGGGGAGACTACCAAGGTTCAGATGCACCTGCATGATACTGGCAGGCACAGCCATGAGTGTTTGCATCCTGGCAGGGAACTGACACCTTTCATGGGAGAGACAACTAGAAGACACAGAGATGCTGGCTGCGAGTGGAGAAACTGTAACATCATCACCAGTGAGAGCATCAAGCACAGCGATATGTGCACAGTAACTATTATGTCAAAGTACAGCACTCAGGAGCAGCAATTGGGAAGAATACTGCAAGAGACAGCAGCTGGTGAATCTTGAAAAAGCAAAGCTGTACAGATAAACTGATGCCTGCCGGGGCAGGTGACATTGATGGCTGTGAGTTGTTACAGTCTCTTCAACCTGTCCCCTCTGGATGTCATATGTCTGTCACCCTGAGTTTGCACTGGATGCACAGAAATGGGGGCAGCATGTATGTGGTTCTCTTAGTAATGCAGGACTCACCAAGGGCCTGTGGAATAGGGGCCTAAGCCTCATCCATCTGGGCAGTAGTACCACAGGGAGGCTGCTGGGTGTCACTATCCTCACAGCTACCAGGGAAAGTCTTGTGCTCTTCATCCTGAGAGGCCTGGAGGACATCTTCCTCTTCCTCACTGCGCTGGTTGTCTGCACTCACACTGCTGGATGAAGAACAGGATTAAACCTGGTAAGATGAGACACAAGACTCTGAGGGTTCTGGCAGAGATGTAAGGGAGTGGTCACAGAGAGAGACACAATCACAACTCCAAGCACATCCATAGACCATGTCAGGGCCTAGATTCTCTGTGAGTTGGATGACTTTTCTATGTGGTCTCAGTCACTGTGGCTGAGAAATGAGGGTGAAAGTCTTTGTGAAGTTGAGATCTCTTTCCACAGAGACAGGAAGAGGGATTTTTTTATCTTCTTAGGTTTTTTAGTATAAAATCCCTGCAAATAAGATAAGGGCAACAATGTAGAGCCAGACCAAAATCTCAACCTGGATTTTCTTCACACAACAGTGGAGAGTAGACTGTTTGAGTTCAAAATACTGGTAAGGTTGATTAGGTCCACTTGGGCAGAGATGAGTTCCCAGGGACATGACACACTGAGAGAAAAGCACTCCTCCTGGCTTGAGGGAATGGACTCAGAGCACCAGCTTCAGTTTGCCTCACTGCCTGTGCAAGCTGGACCTTGTTGACCTCCTGCTCTGTTCTCTTGGGGATTCAACCCATGTTGTCCTCGTATGAGTCTGAGCCCTGACTATACAGTTACCTGGTGGCCAGCGCTGGCTCGTCTGTTCCCTCCTCCTCCTCTTCTGGAATCTCTGCAAGCAAATTCACAAATGTGCAGTCAGGCACTGAGAAGCTCCCCATTCCCATCACAGACCTTAGGGCCACAAAAATGGAACTAGAAGCCATCAGGTTGGGGTTTGGGAAACTTCATTCTTAGTGCAGAGTGATCTTTATTCCAACCAGTTGTCTCCCACCTCATCTCCTTTCTCAGCTTTAAAACTAGAAGGAATGCAGCCTCCTCAGCACACAGCCAGTTCCTTTCAGGAACAAAGGACACTGGGATGCTGTGAGGTCCTAGTTGTGCATTCTTCGAGTTCCCCCGGGGGCATTCCTGAATTTGCTACAGTTCTACAAGTGACAGGGGTACCAAAACAGTTGTCAAACATGCTGCTGTGTGAGTACAGTGTCCTATTAGCTGGGGACTTGAAGTAGGGCCTGGGGCCTCCTCACCTGGTTCAGGCTGTGGATGAGCTGCTCAGGCTTCTTTACTAGAAGTGAGACTTCTCTGATCTCAGGTTCTCACTCAATTCCTCAAGCTCCTGTTCCTGCTTCTGAATGAGGAGCATGGACTGTCTAGGAGGGAGGGAAGCAGCAATGGGAGCCTGAAGAGAGGCTCAGGGCATTCACAAGGCACTGACAGAGGTTTTCTGAGAAGAACCTGGGGTCCACCAAGCAGAACTCAGTCACATGCAGAGCCAGAGCTCGCAGCCTCAGGAAGACACTGTTCCCGTGAATGAAGGCAGGATGTGCTATCACCATGCAGGAGGCGATGGAAGAAGAGGGATGAGGCAGAGCTGGCAACACACTAAAGGCTGCCACCTCAATAATCCACAAACACATGCTCACTTTGCTTAGTTTTGAATTAAGTGATACTCACCTCAATGCATTTTTAAAGGTGCAAAGGAGGGTCTTCAGAGCACTCAGTGCATCAATACCACCACTTTCTTCACTCAACCTTTTATGAGTAACTAGAGCCTGCAACTATGCTCTCCCTGACTCATGCCACACAGCCCAACTGCCCCCCTACAGGGACTCACATGCTTCCCCTCACCTGTCTTGCATACATGCCCTTACCTCAGCTGCTGCATCAGAGACAACTTGGCAGACATGTCCCACTCACCAGTGCGCAGACTCTCCCAGAGCAGAGAATGACTGTGTTTGTATCCTACACCCCCAGAGAAAAGACACATGAACCTCCTCAGTGGGCAGCTGGACATGCACTGTGGGCACTGCCTGCAGAGGAGCCCAGACCCATGGCAAAGACAGGGGTAGCTCTGCATCATATTTTGATACACAGATATTTCCTGTGTAGTCTCTTACACAGGAAATATCTGATAATCCTATTTTAGACATAACAAGAGAAAAGCTGGAAGGCAAGGAAAAAGACAAATGGCTCAGCCAGCAGGACACACAGTCAGAATTCACATCCCAGTGGTCTCCATGGACATCAGGAGACATCATGGACAGCAATGGCCAAGCCTACAGCCTCCCAATTCACACCCTTAGCTGGGCAGGAAAAGCACTAGCTTTGTTCTTGGATGAGAGCTCAAAGGTCCTGTGGGCTGGGATTCCTGGGAAAAACAAGCTTCTCAAGATGAAAACTCTCACCTGGCCATATGCATATAATATAAGACAAAGCAGCATGAGAAGCTGACAGTAAACACCCAACACTGTAACATAGTGGTTCAGGTAGACCAGAAAACCCCAGCATGACTGGGCCTGAGCCAGGCCCGGCTGCAGGAGGGTCACTGCAGGGAACTCATGAGCTCACTGCAATCCTGTGCAGGAGGGACTGGTAGAGACCACAGCACAGGAGGCCTCTGAAGGCCCAGAGGACCAGACTCCTGAATTACAGCCTGTGATGGCACATCACCCTGCTCCACACAGTTTCTCCCCAAGTGCCAGGGTTGTCTTTCTCCCTTCTCATGCTCAATATCTTTTAAAGCACAATTAACTCTGATTGTAAGGACAACATTCATGAAACACAAAATTGTTCTTCATCTGAACTTAATCTGGTCACTTTCTCCACATAGTTCACTTTTGTTTTCTGAGACTTTCTATTAAAAAAAAAATCTACCAATGAATTTTTGAAGAGATCACTATAGTTCAATATGGGAACTTCAGGGTTGGAGAGGTGACATTTCGCTGGTGCTACAGCACAGATCCCTGATTCTGCAGTTACCTCTGCCTCTACATTGATCAACGGACTATTGACCTGGGGTGACTGCAGGAGGGGACCCTGGTGGACAACAGCTGGCACTCTCCTCCACATACTTTCTCTCACTGTGGCCCCACGGTTCAGAGCTGAGACCCTCAAGGTCCACCTAGACCTGCTACCCAGCCCCCTTCCTGAGAGCCACTGTCTCCTGGACAGAGAGATGGTTGTTACAGTCTGTAACCCCAGACACATCTTCCACTGAATGATCAGGACTGGCTCTCCTGGACTCCTAAGAAGAACCTGTGCCCCACCAAGCAGGTTGGCCTCCTTGCTATAGAACTCCCTGGTCTCCATGGTTACAATGATGGCTTTCACAAGTTCAGTTAGCAGTAGAATCTTCCTGAGGTCCTCTGAAACCTTCTATAAGTACTGTCCCCTACTTTCCCTGGGATAAATAGCAGGGTACTCTGCCCACCTGGACTCCATAGGAACTTCAGTGCAAGGCAGGGTCATTGGTCCTAGAAATTTAGGTCACTACTGAGGCTACATATCTGGAGGATCTGATTAGGGGACACAGAGGAACCTCATCAGAATGGCCTGAGATCCTAAAAAAAAAAAAAGGAAAGAAAGATCATTTCATGCCCTCAAGAGGAATTAGTAACTGGGATTTTTACACTGGTCCCATTCTACTCCTTACTATAAACTCAGAGAAACTGGTATGTGCTTTAAGTCTCAGTATTTAACTCAAGTTGGGGACAAAATACCATGGTTCTATTTCTAGGGATGTGGGAAGATCATTTTATTTTAGTAAAGCAAAGAGAAGAATCACATTTGGAGACCACTTCATTTATACAAGGAAAACAGAATCATTTATCATTTTCTTCACTGTGAAGCTATAGAACTCACCACGTTTTGCCACCCGTCCAGGGAGCCAAAAGCTGTTATGGGTTTCACCGAATTTGAGCTGCAGTACACAACCTTCACTTTATACTCTCCCATCCCAGAACTCATTTCCTCTGTGAATTGTACCACATTCATCTCAGCCTCAGGATCAGGGCTGCACAGTACCGCCATGGGGATAGCAGTGAGGGTGGACTTATATCCAAGGACTGTGGAGAAAGTCAAACACAACCTGGGTTAAAATCCAAGGGAAAGAAACTGAGCATGGTGGTACAGGCCTGTGATTTTCCAACTCAGGAGTGTGAGGCAGGAGCATCGCTGACACTTTGAGGCCAGCCTGTGCTACATAGTATATTCACACAACCTGAAATACATAGTAAGACCCTGACTCAAAACAGAACTTAGAAACAAAACAATATAAAGTGAGACAAAAGACATCAAACAACGTGGCTCAGTACTAAGGAAGGACAGTAAGTGCAATGATGAACTCACTATTGAAAACAAGTTGATCAACACCCAACAAGACTTGTGAATTTCACTGACAAATAATCTAAGTTCAGAGCAGAAGGTTCTGCCTGTGCTTCAGGCTCAGACTTGTGGGAGCCAGTTGTGCCCAGTGCACCAGGCAAAGGTCAACAGTCACAGCAGAGAACTGGAAGGTGGAGATGTCACAGAATGTCAGAGGGCCCTGCCTTCCAGCAGCCCTCTGTGCTGATGATAGACAAGGTCCCCAGTCTCTTCAGGAAGTCACCACTGATGAGGACCTCCTGCTTACCCACCAGTCCCAAAGGCTGTTTAACCTGGGGCTGATCCCAACAACTCCTTCCCAAAAATCTTATGCATATTTCTCATTCTTCTCTCTTCTGTGTGTGTAACACCATCCAAACAGAAATCATCTCCCAACAGCTTACAATTGCTTTTGGGTGGTCGGGAAATTTCCTCACTGTATCTCTGTTATTAAAAGAGTTCTTAGAGGTTTTGATGAAATCCAAATAGTAAAGTTAAAAAAAGATAAACATGTAAAACTGTCAAGACTTTACGTAGAATATTCATCCCTTATTTTTGTTGTTGTTTTTGTTTTTTGGAGGCCAGGTCTCCTTACACAGTTAAGACTGTCCTTGAAATCACTATATAACCCAGGCTGGCCTCAAACTCTCAGAGTTCCTACTGCCTCAGCTACCCCAGTGCTGGGATTATAGGTTTGCACCTGTATTCCCAATCTAACCCAGCCTTACTAAACCCACAAAAATGTGTAGAACATAAAGCATCATACAACATTAACACATTAGAAATTAGTAGGAATTTTCCTGTTTGTATTTTTCACAAATATGATCCTGGATACTACATGCATTTTTTTGGTTGCCTCCTTCTTTGTCGTGGGGAAAGCTCTTGTCTTTTCCCACAGTAAGCTCTGACAGCACTGCTCTTTAGACTCCCCATCTAAGTTGGGTTTCTTGTTTTCTTTTTTAATGCCATTAAGTTGTCTTTAAATCTTTGCTCCAGAACAACTTTTTTCCTCTATGGACATGAACAAAATACATTATGTACCAAACCTTGAATATCTAGAGTTTCTGCTTGTGAACATGTGTATACAGGATGGTGTTGTATCCCTGCATTAAACAGCATATTATATGCTGTTACTGGACACTGCTGATGAATGTATGCAAACTAACCTGGAGCTGCTGATTGTGGCTGAATCCAGTGAGCACAGCATGGTAAGGGCATGGCCAGGATCCTGGGGGGATAATGAGCCACAGTGCACATGTGTCGTGGGCCTTGTGACACTGAAGCTGAGGCTGAGGAGGGGAAGGGAGCAAGAGAGGGTGATGCCCAACCACACTATTACTTTCACCGCTCTGTCTGAAGGTTTGTCCGCCTGCACCCTCAGCAGAGATGCTCACGCGGGCATAACCTTCCACATTAGCTGTGAGACTTCCAGAATCAGGATGCAACAGGAGTGATGCAGAACCACAGAGCATCCACGTCCATGTGAAGGAACAAGGACTGAACTAACACTGACAAAGGGGCCTCACACCATCCTCTAATTACATCACAGAATGCCAGGGGCTTTCAGATGATCTCAGGCTCTGAAGAAATCCATGGCCTCCATGAGAAAAGTAGGGTTTGAGAAAAAATAGAGAAGAAATTTAATGCAAATGATTGTAGACTCCAGATTAAAATTTAGGGTGTGGTGGGTTCACATTTTTACCTCACACTGTTCCAAGGTTCCACACAATGTTGATCTAAGCCAGATCCTTTCCCATTCCAAAGCCCCTCTCTTTATCTTCATGTGCTGATTATATTACACATTTAATGGTTTTTCCACTCTCACTCACACTGTGACCTGTTTTCTTTCCCTGGAGTCACAGCCATGTTTCTAGGGAGGAAGATCAGTGCAAGACTCACCTTTCTGTAAGATCAACAGAAGTGAGGGATCTTATCAGTCTTCCGGTACATACAGTCATCATGGCGGACATCTGGAAACTACGCTTCCTTTAAAAGTTACCCGCACTGCTGAAGGCCACCAAAATGCTCTCTGTACATCAACACAGTCCCTTCTCCTCCACTGCATCCTACCTGCTTCACTTTTTTGCAGCATCTTGACCCTGACAGAGATTAAAGGTCCAGCCTCAAATTATTCAGGCTGTGTAGTTCATGTCTGAATGGTTTTTCATAACATTGTTATTACAAATATAAACACTACTTTAACATGATCCCACTGGGGTAAACCAGCAGTGGTACATGCATGATGGTCCCATACATTAGCTTTATGACCAGGGAAGAAGAGGTACTGACAGGCACGGGAGAGTCACACCCATACCACCAGTGTCAAGCTGCACAGCAGGGACACACATGGATTATGGTCCTGTCATGTAGGGCTTAAATTTTCCACTCAATTTTATTTCAAATTTGAGGAAAAACAAGAATTACAGTTTAAGGAAAATGGCTAGTATATAACTTGATTTCATGTGGGAAGAGATTAGTGAAGTTGAGAAGCTCTACTTCTCAGACAGAGCTAAGAACATCAGGATTACATGGCAAGGATAAAGCTGTTGGTCTCACTGACCTTGCTTCTTCATTTCTCCAGCTGAAGGGAACACAGTCAGGGGACATTGATTTGCCATCTCCATCCTTAGACCTGTGCAGAGGGAATGACTTTCAGCCAACCTGGAGCCCAGGAAGTGCTGATACTTGGAGAGGCGACAGTCACTACCTTCACACAGGTGATGCAGCTGCTGGGAAACAAGATGGAGAATCAACACAAATGTAGATGCAACCCATGCAGCAGTGGCTTCCTTGTCCCAGTACTTTTCATTTCTTGCTGTTTTCCCTGTCTCAGAGCTCTGGGGATGCTAGGGTGACAGCTTCTGTGCCTCTGTATATACAGTTCCCAGCTCAGGCCTAAGCATATAGGACTCACTCACTGAAAGCACCAATGTGGCTGTAATGATCCCATCATTGCAAGGACATTTCTATCCACATGTCCTGTCACAGGCGGTTTCCTTCTCCAGGAGGAAACCATCACCTCCTGTGTGAACAGCCTCCAACACACCTCTGCCTGGTGAAGTGTCTACCTGTGAGCTCTATTGAAAGCAGGACCACACTCAGGGCCTTGTCTGTTTGGTCTCCTTGTCATGAAGCACAGCATCTATGTCCTGTTCACCAGATTCCATGCTGCTACCCATTCACAGTGCAGGGACAATGCTGTGCAGTGCTGAAACTGCTGCTGTTCTCACTCTCATAGCTTTAGCTTCTTAGGAATTCAATGTAATATCTAAGTTTCCACAATTTAAAGCAAGGTAAGAAAAACTGAGCAACTATGAAGTACATAAGAGATGCTGCGTACAAACATTCACCTGCTGCAGATGGAGAAAGACAAGAGGAGTCTCACTGGTTCAGAAGCAGGAGTCACCTATCCTGCATCTCCCTATGTTAAGGGTAGAACTGCTGAAGGTGAAATTTCTACCTTCTGCTACCAAGTGATTCTCTCTATGTGTGAACTCACATGCTAGGCTTCTGCAGAAAGGACAGCTCCAAATTTTAATCCGTGGAAACAAGACTGGGGATCCATGGTTGCCCTTCCCTCTCTTTGAGTTGTGCTTCCAAGTGACATGCAGGTGTGCTTCCAGGAGTCCACACAGGTGAGCTCCT
This sequence comes from Hydrochoerus hydrochaeris, assembly GCA_004027455.1. Taxonomy (NCBI): domain Eukaryota; kingdom Metazoa; phylum Chordata; class Mammalia; order Rodentia; family Hydrochaeridae; genus Hydrochoerus; species Hydrochoerus hydrochaeris. The sequence continues at coordinate 164,241 of PVLA01004444.1, forward strand.
GAACCAGGTGCACAAATCCTCTGTGGAATCCCTTTCCCTCCTGACTACACTGCTTGGCTCAGGCTGTGCCTAGAAGACTGGAGGACATGAGGCAGCCACAGCTTCTCATCCAACTTATCCTCTGCATTTTTTCTTTCCATCTAATCTACCTTGACTGTTTCCATTCTGGGGAAGTTTACTCCACCATACATTCCAAATTTCCTCCATCTGGTCCTTCACTTCTCCTTTCTCAAGATGTGCTCTTAACTTGGTTCCTGCAAAAGACAGAGTTCTTTGTCTTGTTTTCAGCCACGGAGTAACCAGAGTCCCTGAAGAATGCTAAGATACTTTGCCCAGACACTCCGTCCACCAGTGAAGACGCCCTAATCTTTCACCTTGATGGAGCCTCCAGCCCATTACCATCTTCCTCCTGCAACTTTTCACATGCTAGCCTTACTACACCTACCCAGGGACATCTCATTCATGACACAGTCGGAGATCACAATACTGATTGAGTACACAGAGACCACCATAGGGATAGAAACAAAAACCAACTCCATGCTCCTCAGCTTGTTTTTCATGAAATGCATGATTTATACAGATACGGTGGAGCAATCCTGTCATTTCCACACTGGACAGTCTGAAGAAGGAAGATCACTCCAAGTTTAAGGCCAGCCTGGATAACATCATGTGTTGAAGACCTGCATGAACTATGTGTTAAGACTCTGCCTCTAGAAGAAGTAAAAGCATGATATCAATCCTGAGAATATTCAAAGGATTGCTGAGAGTGGTTGAAGGCGACCTCAGTGAATGGTGGGCTAGATCTTAGCAGGTGAGTAAAGGTTCTATATTAACAGGGCTAAGTTATCTCTCATTTTACCTATGCATTCCAGGACAATTTGAACAAAATTCCAGGATGTTCTGTTTCTCTGTGAGTGTAGATGAGTGTGCACACACAAGCACTAGCAAGCTTATTTTAAAATTTAAATGGAAATGCAAATGGTGGACAGTGCCCAGTGAGCTGGAGCAGAGGAGGCACTGGGAAGATTTAGCCCTGCAGCTGTGGAGGCCTCACAAGGGCATATACAAGGGGCTATGTGGGCAAGGAGGGAGTCGTGTCACCACAAACAAAAGTGAAAGGCCCTCCCCAGTCACCAGCAAAGTGCTTTTGTGGTACATTAGCACATCCCAGTACATAGCAAAAGCCAGCAGGAGCACAGAACACAGCTCAGAACCCCACAATCCTGTCACGGCCCATGGACCTTTCAAACTGTCCACTAGGAGTGTCTCCTGCACTCACAGGGACAAGCACCTCTGCTCTCAATCTGTCCCTGGTTGTGCCCACCCAAGCTGCAGGCTCCTACGGATCACCACAGTTGTAGCAGGATTTTTCCCAGTGAATAGGAAGCCACAACTTCAGAGGACAGGGATGTAGCTCTGCTGCACAGACCTTGCTTTGTAAGTGTAAAGCCTGGTACCAAAACAAAACCAAAAAAAAAAAAAAAAAAAAAGAAAAGACAAAAATCCAAAGGCAAAAACTTTCATCCATAAGAAATGACTAGTGATCTATGGATCAGCAATCACTCTATGTGCATTGCTCCAAGGATGTGAAGAAATCAGATGGTGGGTCTGCATCTGATATCTCTTATTTCTGACCCCAGACTTTGGCAGTGTGATATGGTCACCACTGCCACCTTTTGCAAAGGTCTGAAGAACAAGGTCAGGAGCAAAGGACAGTACGAAAGTCAAATGAGGCTGCGTCCTGCAACTGGTACCAATCTTCATGATCAGACTGCGTCCTGCAACTGGTACCAATCTTCTGACATGACAATATGCTAAGTCTGGCACCTGATGCCAATCATCTAGCACCTAGTCAAGTAGGACTGCCTGGACCAGCTGTGCAACAAGACACAGGAGAACGGAGTCACCAGCCTCTGGTTCTCAAGGCCACCTGTGCTGAGTGCAGGGCATAATCTTCTCTCCTCTTTTAAAGCACACTTTCTTCCTGAGTGCTTCTTTAGAGCTTTGTTGCTTCTGACTTCTGCCCTAAAATAAACAGTAATCTTTCACATCTCTTGATTGTCCCAAGTAATTGAGAATATAGAGCTTGGAAAGCATTGCTGCTCCAGGCCCATAGGATGACAACAGGAAGCTCCCAGATAGCAGGGGCCACTCCCCATCTCCCAACACCCACTGCTGAGCTCTGATTTGGCAACTTGTTGGGGTCTCTGGGAAAGAATAAACTATGAGAGTACTACACTAATTCCAATACTGATATTCTGGGTAGCTGACTACTTGTGCCTCTTTTTAGGCTGGGCAAAATCCTGCCAGCCACGTTCTCTAAGGATAATTCTATGCTCACTACACTCAAAGCTCTATAATATTTTTGGCTGACTGGGGCAGAAATGGTGTAGGCTCCAGGACGTGGCTTGACTTCTCACCTTGGACATGACTGCCATTTGTCTCTGAAAAGCATAGCATTCCCTGGCCCCAGTTGCTGCCTCCCAGGATGCAGCAGGCTGTGTCTTCCTACCAAACCTGGGATGCTTACCCAGTGAAGTTACAAAGTTCAACTCAGCAAAGTCTTGCACCAGTGAATGCTGTTCACTGCCAATGAGTGGGAACCAAAGCCAAACTTGGGTTTGGTAGATCTGGGTTAGATGAACTTTGTCATCAGGCCCCAGTGGAGAAGGTCCTGCAGAGCTACTCAACATAGTGCATCATGTCACTGAAGGTTCCTGGCAGTTGGCAGAGCTTAGGAGCCACATGTGTCCTGGCAGGAACACTCTCTGGTCTGGGCACACAGCTCTGCTGAGTGACTAGTCCGCAATCAGACCCACAGGCCATGTGAAGAAGCAGTCCATGGGGCTGGGTGAACTCTTGCAGTCCTGCAAAATTGGCTGCTGTGTGTGCTCATGGCAGCTAGTAGGGAGGGACTTAGGTTTTAGTCAAAATACTTCAGGGTCTGTCCAGGCCAGCCAATGGGGCAGTGAGGAGCAGGAGACTTGTGAGAAGTCCTGGCCACTGTAGAATTACAGACAGGAAGCAGAGCAGGGCAAGGGAGGAGGACACTTTGAGGGTGTCTATGTTCTGTTGCCCAGAAGAACCCTGTGACTATGATCTTAGAGGGCCAGAGGGACATGGCAGGAGTGGCTAGGAAGATCTTCTTGAGGTGGTGATGATCCTCATTGTTAAGGCCTCATCATAAGAGCAGGAGGTCAGAAAGCAAGAAAGATACTGTGTTGATGGCTTAGGGCATGCAGGGAAGAGCCACCAGCCAAGGAAGGTATGGGCTCCTCAAGCTGCTGAAAGAGGAGAAATAAGGGACTGGCCTGAGAACCCAATTAGAAATCTGACCTCAAGACTGTAGGAAAACCACCACGTGTCATGAGACTGACAAGTGGTGAGACTGACATGTGGTCATCGTGAAGAATGGAGAGAGACCCACACAGTGAGAAGCCATGGGCAGCTACAAGTAAGCCCTGACTTCATGACAGACCCAAGATGCACAAGTGGTGGAGAGTGAGGAAGAGGCCCATATGTTTTAGCATCATGGAGGAAAAAAAGTGCACGGTGGGATAGAAGGTAGCAAAGCAACAAGGGACCTTAGAGCATCTTTCTACTCTTTATCTTACTGAGGTTACATAGGGCAGGTAGCACTCATACGCTTAATCCTAGAACCCTTCAGCCTAGCATTGTACCGGGGTCAATCCCAGCGACACATATGCTAGATCTGGTCACCTCTGAAGAAGCCTCACCTATGATCCTATGAGGCTTTGGAGAGACAACCAGACACAAGCCATAATAAATACCATCTTGGGTAAAGACAGTGCTTCCAGTCTGGCAAGACAGGCTGGCTCACCAACCCAGGGGCTGAGATGGACATCAGGGAGGTAGGGAGGGACATCTAGCTTCAGTGGGATCAGCAAGGCCTGGCAAGGACAGGGCCCAGGTCAAGGTGCACACAGGTGCTGGAGTCAGGGGCCTTGCAGTATGCATGTGTATAGCAGTCCTACCTAGAGGTCTGGCTGCTGGGCCCAGAGGCAGAAAGAGAAAGAGCATTCCTAGGGAAGTTCCACCCTTCTTCATCCCACAGGTCTCCAGATTCAATGGGCTCCTGCGCTGAGGAGCTGGGCAGAGCAGAGCCCTGGCAGCTGCTCTGAGGAAGGCAGGCCCGGTGCTGGGGGACACGGAGGCGCATGCGGGCAGGCTCCACAGCACAGGTCAGGCTCCAGGTCCCTGGGAGCACAGGCTTGTGTTTACTGAGCTCCGCAATCCCTGGGCTCCGGGAGGGCCCTGCTCAAGTTTAGTGCAGCAGGGGTACAGGGGCGCTGCTCCAGGAAGGCCTAGGGGCAGGACCTCCCCCTGCGAGACCAGGTCCCTACTCTGCCCTCATAGCCTGACTTACCACAGTCAGACAAGCGCCCCATGTAGACTCAAGGCAGCTGGCTCTGCAACTCTGTACCGCTGAAGCCGGGGGTCGCAGGTGTTCCTGAGAAGCCAGGGTCATCTCCTGAGGTCAGGCCTTCTCCTGTGGGCGCCCATACAACTAGGGGAGTTGAGCAGGGACACAGTGTGTGTCAGAGAGGTCCCAGGTGCCCGACGGACTTAACTGCTCTCTGTACACATTCCTAGTAGGAACTTGTTGGCCTTCCAACCGGAGAGGAGGGACAGCCAGCAGTGCCTGGGCCAGGACCTCTTCCAGGTAAGGTCCAGACAGTTCACTCCCACAGGCTGTGCACTCCATCTAACATGGCTGCCGAAGATGGGAGACTGGTCACACTTCATCCAGATTTGTGTGCTGATTGGTCCAAATCCAAGCCAGTCAATACAGTTGTCCCAATTGGGCTAGAAGATGTAAAGCTTCTGTTTTATGGCTATTGATTGGGCCAAACTCAGTTCCTCTGCTGTGGTGGAATTGAAGCCCACTATGGTCAGGGTAGATGTCTTCCTGATTGGGGCAAGGCCTGAGGACGCCTCAGCAGTTATGGCGGCCTTGATGGACAGCGGTGGCTTCTTGGAAAATGGTGGAAAAGAAAAGGTAAAAATTCAAAAGGGCTGGCTGTTCAGCACAGTTCCTCAGGCTTGGGAAGGTCGGGATGTTAGCGCTGGGTCTGGCCCTGCCTGTGCTGGGGACAGGATGGTTGGCAGCTCCTCCGTGGGAACCCGGCCCACGAGGATGCTTCCCTCCACGGGGATCCCTTAGCGCCCCCGACCCTGCACAGAGGCTCGAGCCCGCGGTCTGCACCCGGGGCACCCGCGTGGGCCCTCGGCTACGCCTGTAGCCTGGAGCTGCGTTTGAGGAGACAGAACCGATGCGGGGGGCGCGGCGCCTCCGGGTTCGGGCCGAAGCTCTTTAGCCACAGGCCGCTAAGGGCAGAGCGGCTGCTCCATCCTGCTCTGCCTCCGCGCCCCTTGGCGCGGCCTCCTCCTCCCCGAGCTTTCTGCGGCCCCGCGGCCCTAGGACCCCGCCAAGGCGTTTGCTTGCGAGGGGAAGCGCGGGCGCCTGGCTTGCTACCCAGCGCGCGCCGCCGCTTCCCCGCGCTTGATCTCGGGGTGCTTTCACAGGATGGAGCAAGGCACTCCCGGCTTAGGGGACCCAGCCTGGCCTTGGCCTGGGCAACGTGGACCCGCAGCCAGCACCGGACAGACCTAGAGCTGTTCAGGCGCTAAGTAGAGGCCTCGGGGACCGCTCAGCTACCAGGGTCCCTCCAAATCCAGCCCCTTGACCTTTCTGGCACAGTGTGCCTCTGGGATCCCACTGAGAAAAAAGCTAGGGGTCCCTGTTTCGCCCCCTCATGGACACATGAGGCCCAAGGTGAGGTGCCCTGGCAGCGGGTGTAGGATATGCCCTAGGAGAAGATGGGAAGACTAGGGTGAGTGCTAAAACAACTCTAGTTTAATTTCAAGTCAGGGATTGTAAGGGCTCCTGCTTTGGCTTTGTTGCCTAGAGTTGTTTTTGTTATTCTAAGTCTTTTCTGTTACTCCATGAATTTTAGACTTGTTTTTTCTATTTATGTGGACTTTGCTAATTGTATTTTTGAATGGAATTGTATTAAATCTATGTAACTACATTGTGAGTATGGCTATTTTCGCCATGTTGGTGATTCCTACCCAAGAGCAAGGAAAATATATTCCCATTTTCTAATGGTCTCTTGAATCTCCTTTTTCAATGTAGATTTTCAATGTAGAGATCTTTTACTTCCTTTGTTAGGTTGAGTCCTAAATATTTCATTTTTGTGAGTGCTATTGTGAAAGTGCTTGTTTCTCTAGTTTCTTATAGTGAGTTTGTTATCCATAAGAATGTTACTGATTTTTGAATGTTGACTTTGCATCAAGTTATGCAAATGAATTTGGTTATTAAATCTAAAACTTTTGGTGGAGTTTTTGGCCATTCCTGGACATCGTCGTGGTCCAGGAAGTTTGTATTTGTAACTGGGATTTTAGCAAGTTAATTCTAATCTACCACTTCCAGTGCAACCGACTGTGAGAATAAAGACACTAAAGCATATCTGTAGGTGTGGAAAGCCAAGGGGTTCCTAAGTCTAGCTAGGGTGATGGTTAACCAAAGCAAAGGCCTCCACCAGGGTTGAATCCAGAGGTTTTATTCATTCGTGAAGATGGGAGTGGCCTAAGGATGAGTGAGTGTGAGAATGGCAGAAATTACATGAGTGTTATGAACTGGGCTAGATAGGTGACCTGAAATCACTGAAATATGCAGAGAGGATATGCAGAAAGAGTAATCTATATAACACAGTTAGCAGTAGTATATAATGTTTTGGCGTCAGTGCTTTAGCACTGTTCTGTAACCTTTTATGCTTTTAGAAATCATAGTATTTAACTGCAGGCTCTGTCTTGTTGGACTGAACATGGCTATCTCTCCCAACCAGCTCACACATGTTTTTTTGGAGTTATGGGAGCAGGGTAACACTGATCTGTCACCTTCCTTGAAAGACTACACATCAGCACCTCAGCTAGCTGGATTTTCATTGCTTAAAGCCAATTGAAGGGATAAAGAAGAGTCCTTAGCCAGCTCTTTACATATCAATACATGGAAATGATGCCAGGTTTAACCAAAATGGAGATAATTGCTCTTCTTTCAAGGAGAGTCACCCTGGTTGTCCTCTGCAATTTTCTTTGTAAAGTATCATGTCACCTGCAAATAATGATAATTTTTATTCTTTCTCACCTATCTTTATTCCTTCTATTTTTATTGTTTATTGGTACAATTTAGATATACACAATGATCACATTAAACTTAGGGAATGTATACCTGTTCATAAAGTATCTTGTTTCCTCTTTTTTTTCCGTTCAATCTCCTCTCTTCCCTTACAGTATTCTTCCTCTCCTCATTTGCAAAGTTTTTTTCCATCTCATTCTCTTCTTTTTGTCATTTATTCTCCTCCCTTCTTTTTTCTTTCCCCTGCTTTTGCCCCTTTCTTTTGAACAATTTTTCCCATTTCAGTATATCTGTTCACTTTGGTCCTTATTTAACTTTTCAGTGTTGCACATCAAACACACATTGTGATATTTATACATTTGTGTCTCATTTATTTCACTTAAGAATATGATCTCAACGTGCATCTATTTACCTAGGAATGTTTCATGTTTATCTTTTGATGGCTGAGTAGTTATCCATTGTATAAAAAAACATACCTTTTTATCCATTCTTTCTGATTACCATTTTGGGTGTTTCTAACATTAAGCTATTACAAAATGTGCTGTGATATGATGTTTTTAATTTGCCCAGAAAGAAACATCACAGAAGGATTACAGGATAGAATTAGACCTAGTTTTATCTAGTTTTTTGGATTCCTTTTTTTTATTTTAAAGAGTAGAAAATTGAGGAAAATAAAACAATAAAACCAATCAAAGCAAGCCAGTGTAACTGATACAGGATTTCAAAACAATGCAAAATCAACAGTAGTCCCCATAATGCCTCTTGTTGTCTTCAAAATAGCTACAGATATCTTCAGACATGGCAAAAATGAAATAGAACAGAATAGAATAAAAACAAAGCAGTGAACACAATAAAAGACTTCAAAACAAGATAATAGTAAATCCAAAATGGCTACGATAATATATCTTGCTGTCTTTCAAGTAGTTGCTCATATAATCGAATATAACAAAATCAAACAAAACAAAACAGAACAAAACCCAACCTAAGAAAATAATGAAAATGATTCAGGCCTTCAAAACAAGATAATGGGGAATTAACACTTGCTACCACCTTCAGAAGGAGATCGCCCCTTGATGCCACACTGGGTACCCTGATCCTCTGAATAGATGATCAGTCCATTGGCCCTAGACACCATCAAGGTCAGTGAAACACCAGAACACCACAAACATCAAATTGCATTTCACTTCAATAGCTTTCATTGCAGCCTGTATTTCTTCAGATCAGGTGATGGTGGTGGGAGTTTCGCTCTTCTCATTCCCGACCTGTGTGCCAGAAAAGGCTAGGATCTGGCTGTCCCCCTGCTGACATTGGCCCAGGCATTGTGCTGGTTTGCAGGGAGGGCTTGCTTCTTGATGAATCATTGTTTTCTACCCACACCGATTTCTATGGTTTGTATACAAGTTTGCACTCCTACCAACAGTAGAGAGAGGGTCCTTTTCCCCAGCAGTTGTTATTAGTTGATTTTTAAAAAAATTGCCATTTTTCTCAAGTGAGTTGGAATCTCAGCATTGTTTTAATTTGCATCTCTCAAAGGACCTGTGATGTTGAACATTTTTTCATATATTTAAGGTCTTCCTCTGAGAACTGTGTATTTATCTCAGAAGCCCATTTTGAATTGGCTCTATAATTTTGGAATAGTCTTGTGAGTTTCGAGACGCCCGCCGCGTGTAGGAAGAAGCCAACAGACGTCCTCTCATGCAATATGCAAGGGGTTTTATTTGTTGTCCAAGCATGCGTGGGGCCCACTGAACACGCAGGAACAGAGAGCCACGAGGCATGCTGGAGCATGGCTTTTAAAACTACAGGACAAAGGAAGGCAGGGCTTTGCCAAGCCTGGTTACAGAAACAGAAGGCATTGGTTAGTTTAAAGGCTTTCTACATTCATTGGAGGTTGTGACTATAGGGTGGTCTAGAGTCTGGCGGCGGAGGGTGTTTCCTAATATGGGCAGTAGATGCCCAGGGAAGGTACATTCCATAAATTCCTTAAACACCGGATGGGGTTGTTTCTACCTTGCAACCCAGGTTTTCTAGTCAGCTTTATCCTTGTCTGAATTTAACCTAGGCAGCTTTAACTATAATGGCTCAATTCCCAGAATATTGGGAGGAGACAAGAGCATGGAGCAGCGCAGACCATGCACTGTTAATAAGAGAAAATTTCTCTTACAGTCTAACCTTTTCCCATTCTTTATATGTTCTATATATTTCTATATAGTAGTCTTTTGAGGGATCACTGACTAAAATATTTTTCCACTCTGTGGGTTGTCTTTTCACTGTGTTGGTAATTTCTTTTGCTGTGCAAAAGCTTTTTAATATGATGACATTCCACTTGATTCTGTGTAGTATTTCTAATGGGAATAGGTTTTGTTCATGAAATTTTTGGCTACAGCTATATCTTCAGTGTTTCAGTTATTCTTTCTTACAGCAAGTTTAGTGTTTCTGTATTAATATTTAGCTCTTTAATCCATTTTGATATTAGTTTAGTGCATAGTAATACAGTGGGTCTAGTTTTAGTCTTTGGCCTGTGGAAAGCCAAGTTTTCCAAAACTATTTATTAAAGAGGTTATGTTTCTTTCAGTGAGCATGCTTGGATCCTTTGTCAAAGATAAGCTGACAGAGTTTGGAGTTGTTTCTGGATCTTCTGTTCCATTCATCAGATGGTGTGTGTGTGGGGGGGGTTGTCTGTATCATGCTGTTTTTGTCACAGTGGCTTTGTAATATAATTCAGTTTAGGGACTCTGATTGTTCCCTGCTTTGCCTTTGTTGCATAGGTTTGTTTTTGCTCTTCTTAGTCTTTCCTGTTGCAAATGAATTTTAGGATTGTTTTCTTTAGTTCTATGATCTATGCTAGTGGCATTTTGATTATGATTGCATTAAATCTGTACAATAATTTGGGGAATATGGCCATTTGTACTATGTTGGTTTTTCCTATGAAAGAGCGGGGGATATCTTTTTGTTTTGTGATACCCACTTCAGTCTCCTTTTTCATAGTAGTGTTGCTTTCATTGTATATATCTTTAACTTCATCAGATTGATTTCTAAATATTTTTTTCAATATTATTATGAAGGATGTTGTTTTCTTAATTTCTCTCTCAGTGCATTTGTTGTTTGGATACAGAAATGTTGATTTTTGAGTGTTCACTTTTTTTCCAGCTACATTACTGAATTCTGTTATTAAATGTATGTCTTTTTGTGGTACTTTTGGAGACTTCTATGTAGAGTATAATGTAATCTGCAACTAATGATAATTTAACTTCTTTCTTTCCTATGCATATTCTTGTATTTCTTTTTTCTAATTGCTCTAGCTCATGTTTCCAGAACTACATTAAATAAGAGTGGTGATACTGGACATCTTTATCTTTTTCATGATTTTAGAGTGAAAATTGTCAGATTTTGGCCAGTCAGTAGGATGTAGAATGTTGGCTTGTCATAGATGGCTTTTTATCAGATTGTTGTATAAACCATTTTTTTAATTTTCTGGAGTATTTTTATCATTAATGGATTTTGGACTTTGTCAAATGCTTTCTCTTCATCTATTGAGATGATCATGTGAATTTTGTCTCTGTTGATATGGTGCATTACATCTATTGATTTGCATGTGTCCAACCATCCCTTTGTTGAATTCTACTAGTCATGATGTATTATTATTTATTTTTGATGATATGCTGCTTTCATTTTGCCAGTATCTTACTGAGGATTTTTGCATCTATGTTCATTAGAGAGTTTGGCCTGTACTTCTCTTTTTTGACTGGATGCTTCTCAGATTTTTGTATCAGGGCAGTACTTGCTTCTATCCATGACTTTGGGAGTATTGTTTCCCTTTCAGTTTCATTAAAGAGATTCAGCATTAGTGCTCTTAGTTCTTTAAATTTATTTTAGAATTCAGCAGTGAATCCATAAGGACCTGGGCTTTCTTCTAAGTTTTTAATTATACTTTCAATTACATTGACTGATACTGGGTTATTTAGAATTTTTACATATTCCTGATTCAGTTTTGGCAGTCTATGTGTATCTAAGAATGTATTTATTTCTTGTGTTCTCCATCTTCTTAAAGTATAGGTTATCAAAGTAGGTATTCATGATCTTCTGGATTTCCCCAGGATCTGTTGCAATTTCATCCTTTGCATTCCTAATTGTATGGATTTGAGTCTGTTCTTTCCTCTTTCTTATAAGGGTTTATCAATTTTATTTAATCTTTTAAGGATTCTTTGATTCACCGATTCATTGGCTTATTCTTGATTGTATTAAGTTTTGTTTTCATCTTTATGATTTCCTCCCTTGTTGAAGATTTGGGTTTGACTTGTTCTTTTTCTAGAAGTTTGAGGTTCAACACTGGGTTGTTGATTTCAGCACATTATGTTTTCCTCATGTGAAAATTTACTGCTATAAATCTCCATCTTAGGACTGCATTCATTGTACTTCATACATTCCAGTATGTTTTATTGGATTCGTCATTTAGTTGAAAATACTCTTATGCTTCTTTTAATTTTATCTGTGTCCCATTGTTTCTTCAGGAAGATCTTATTTAATTTCCAGGTGTTTATATATAAGTTTTGTTTCTTTTGCTTTTATTTACCAGTTTTATTGCACTGTGATTGTATAATATGCATGGAATACTTTCAATTACTTTTAATTTTCTTAAGCATGTTCTGTGAGTTAATATATGGTCTGTTTTAGTGAATATCCTATGTGAAGCTCAGTAGAATGTATATTCTGATTTTGTGGAATGGAACACTGTCAGCATGTACTAAATCCATTTGTTCATAGATTTGGTTTGGTTCTGATATATATATATATATATATATATATATATATATATATATTTTTTTTTTTTTTTTTTTTTTTTTTTTTTTTTTTTTTTTTTTTTTTTTTTTTTTTTTTTTTTTTTTTTTTTTTTTTTTTTTTTTTTTTTTTTTTTTTTTTTTTTTTTTTTTTTTTTTTTTTTTTTTTTTTTTTTTTTTTTTTTTTTTTTTTTTTTTTTTTTTTTTTTTTTTTTTTTTTTTTTTTTTTTTTTTTTTTT